>JPKZ01001879.1:28851-43021 GCA_000803305.1 Toxocara canis
TCCGATATATATATATAAATATATCGGAAAATATATATAAATATATATATTCGTAGGTTCCCTACAAGGAGGTACATATATATATCTATTCCCTGGTGGGAAGAAATATGTGAAAACTGATTGATTGATATTAACAGAAGGTAAGATTTAATATTCCACTACATTTTTCATATTTCGCACTTGTTCCAGCTCAACGTTATTCAACAGAAGCAGTCTCGCCATCTTATGAGATGATCACAGCATTTATTAAGCATATTTTGAGGGTCGAATGGCATTGTCAGCAATGAGAAGTACTTCCTCGACCCAGCTCATCGTAAATTAGCATCCAAACGTTCATCGTTTTATTTTTTACTCGTCGCTAACGATTCTATACAGTTAGTATCGAAAATGATGACGTGCTTATATTTGTAACGCTTTAGCGTTATTTTGTCCAATTTTCTGAAACTTTGCGAGACACGCGCACAAGAACAAAACTCCTCAATGGAATGACCGGCTGATCCGAGAGAAATTCCAAAAGTTTAAGATAAAATTGACAATACTGAGTGATCGTTTGAACGGGTGCTGTCTAGCATTCAGTCATAATGCAGTATGAGTTTAAAAATTCCAACCTTTTGGTTGAAACTTTTTTCAAATCTCTCCTTGTTCATGGCATGCAGACATTTCTCAACTGCTGGACATTTGTACCTTCAACAGTTGTACATTAGAAATTTTCGCGCAAGTGGATGGTGAAGATTACGAATTTGCTGCTCTAATGTGCTTTTCTAACATACTGCTTCACTTCACAATTTCTAAGCCCTCAACAATCTGTCCCCTTTCCTCACCTTCCCGTTATAAAGACTAAAATGCAAATGTCAGCAAAACGAATCTAAAACAGAATAGATTTGAAAAATTTACTAAAGGGGAGGAACTTGATATTGATTGAACGTGGAACGCTTGTCGGCAAAATGATCTCGAGAGGGCGTTAAAATCAAGGGTGCCTTCACCTTTTCGTCAATTTGCATAAGAATGAAATGACTCATAATTTCAAATATCACTCTCTGGAAGGTCTTACGAGGGGATTGCTTTAAAACCAATTGTTTCCGCATTGTGGTCCTTCAAAATATACCATAATTTATTCTAAGCTCCCATTTTATATCGTGCTTTATGATCTAACAAAAATTGTGGTATACTATAATTGATTTTTTTCTTGTGCCTCAAGTGTATTACGAGGCGTTTTTATCCTTTTACCCCGTTATTTCTCAGGTATGCTACCCAATTCCATATTGCATTACATCTTATTGTAGTTTACTTTTAGCACATGCGAAAGGAGGTAGTGCTATTGTTCGAGCGCCACTACAGGTTTTTATTCGATTCGTTAAGACAGCGAAATGAAATTAGCATGATGTTGCAGTCAATGGCTACGGTCGAAAATATTTCGCATCATTATGTTGGTCTCGTCTCCCGAAGGTTATCTGCTATCCATTTGGAGTACTTGATGTAGCTTTTTCACTTCACTGAATTAAATGCTAAACGAGAAATTGTGAAACGCGAAAATGAGTGAAGGAATGTCGAAATGTCGAAACTAGTCATAGTCTATTCTAGCATGAAAACGGAACGTCATTGAATGAGCAAAAAGCTCAGTTCAATTTAATACTCATATTGTTCATTGTCAGTTACGTAGGTACGTCTCAATGCAAATTTTTTAACGCATTTGATGGGCAACCTATTTTTAAAGCATCCTTTGCACAAAGTCACTGACGCCTAATAGAGTTAAGTCGTCTTCGTTATGAACTGGCAAGATTTGACTAGAACACACCTTCGTACTTTATAAATAACTAATAAACACTTTTAATAGTTTGACATTCGATGACCATTGCTCTTGTGTGATTTTTTGGCTTTTTTGCTATTCCGCATTCAGAGAAAACGTTCATATTTATTGGATGATAATCCCTTCGTTTAAGACGAAATTTATAAGAAATACGAATAAATACAAGTAAACAGAGTTAAATTCCTTTAGACGAATAAGAGTGTAATACAATCGAAGTTACTTCAATCCTTAAATATTGACTTTCGGGCATGATAAGCTCGGCAAAAAAAATACACCATTATGTACTAGCATGGAAACAAATTCAGTGCTGTGATTGTTTGGAACCTGAGCTTGATCTCTTTTTCTTGGTGAGGCTGCTGCTCGAATTCGATGTATTCCCGTGTTTTGATTTGCTCGACTTTTTTTCTGATTTAAACTTTTTCCTCTTCACGCGACCTTTAACGTTTTGTTTCGAGGCAGATCGAGACGAGGTATTGGCGCTCTCGCGATGATGAACACTACTGATTGATGGATTACTCTTTGTTGAATTCTTATTATCCTGTATACTCTGTTTCGCAGACAGTTTTACTCTTGATCGTCTTTTCGAAGTAAGACTGGTTGAAGTTGAGGAATTACCGTCTTTTTGGGAGATCGCTTGTGAACTGTTAGTATCACTGACCTTAAATGTGGAACGAGTGGTAGGCCGTGCTTGAACAGGAACGATGTTCACAGCAGTACGTGTGCTTGAGTCTTTTTGAATGGCGGCAGCACTCTGATCTGTCTGTGCCTCATGAGGGCGAAGAATCATAACTGCGGTACGCGTATCCGAATCGTCTTGCTTTGTAGCAACATTATGGTCTGTCTGTACCTCATGAGGGTGAAGAATCATAACTGCGGTACGTGTATCCGAATCGTCTTGCTTTGTAGCAAAATTATGGTCTGTCTGTGCCTCATGAGGGTGAAGAATCATAACTGCAGTACGAGTATCGGAATCGTCCTGCGGTGCAGTAAAATTCCGATTTTCTTGCGCTTGAACAGAAAGAATTTTAATGGCAGTACGCGTGCCTGAGTCATCTTGATCTGGTAGTGAACTGTCAGCTTTCTCGTTTGACAAGCCGGACTGAATAGAAGGAGCACTGCTTCGCATTGCAGCACTTTGGTTGGAAGCGAAGCAATTAGAAGTTGCTGGTTGTTCGAGTTGTTTGAGCGTATTATAAGTAAAGCAAGCTCCATTATTAGAAAAGTTGATGGAACTTCGATGTGGCGATATTGTCACTGCACGTTGGGAGGGGTCGAGATAAATGGACGTTGCTTTTTCACTGTCATGGGCCGATGAAAGCGTAAGGCATGATGGTGATGCATCTGTCACGGCTCCGTAAGTGCCTTGTTGAAGCGTAAGATAAGTTGATTTTGTACCACTTCCTGCTTGAGAGGGGGCCAGATATACTGATGTTGTGCCAGTGCGTATTGCTGGCGAGGCAATCTTTTTGACTCCGGTTGTGCCTTGCTGAGGAGCAAGGTAAGTTGACGCCGCATCACTTGCGACTTGACTGGAAGCCAAGCATGCAGAAACAGTGCCCGAACGTTTTGCTGAGGAAGTTTCAGTGGCTCCGAGACTGCTGTGCTGGAGTGTAAGGTATGTTGATACTACTCCACTTCTGCCTTGGGTGGGAGCCAGGTATGTTGATGATGAGTCGGAACGATTGACACTGGCTACTTTTTCCAAGGATCTGGTTTGTTTTGGCGGGAGGTATACTGATTTTGGACCACTTCCACCTTGATCAGGAGCGAGGTATACTGACGCTGTGTCTGAACGTAGTGATGAAAAGGCATTTTGTGTAACTCCTAAATTGCTTTGAGGAGCAAGGTACGTCGAAGTTGTGTTACTTCCGCCGCCTTGGACAGGAGAAACATACAGTGAGGCCGAGCCAGCACGACATTCATTGGCATCTAGACCACTTCGTTGCTGGGGTACAAAATAAGTTGAAGCTGAAGTGTTTCCTGCTTGGGTGGGAGCCAAATATGTCGATGTGGCACTCGAACCGCTCTGCTGCAATCCAAGATAGCTTGATTTGTTGCCAGCTTGAGTGGGAGCAAAATACATTGATGCTGCGTCTGTATGATTTGCTGAATGGGTACCTTTTGCGGCTGCTAGATTATCACGCTGAGGGGCAAGATAAGTTGATATTGCGCCATTTTCGCTTTGACTGGGAGCTAGGTATACTGATGCTGTGCCTGGATGGACTGATGCAGGCATGCGTTCTATAGCGTCCACATTGCATTGCCGAGGTGCCAGGTATGTCGATGTTGTTTCAGTTCCATGTTGCGGCGGGGTCAAATATACTGACGACAAACCAGAGGCTTTCCGATCAGAAGCGAAACTTGCGCGGATTTCATTCGGGTCTGCGGCACTTCGTTGAGGTGCCAGGTAAGCAGAAACGGCGTTAGAAGTGCCAGTGTTGGGAGCTAAATAGGCAGAAGTGATACCATAACGAGGCTTCGTTAATGAACTCAGAGAAAGGCCCGTGCTACTCGTCGGTGTCAGATACACTGAGCGAGTCGAACTGCCACTGCCACTGCTTTGATCCATCGGATTCATATTGGCATCAGTAGCGTCTGCCGCTTCAATGCGAACCTCATCTTGCGCAGATGATATCTGAAGGGATTCCGTGACATTTGCTTGATGCGTTGGCGCGAGATAGATTGACGTTGTCGTGGCCTTGTGATTGCTGAGATTGCTTCCTTCCGATAGAGGGGGCAGTAGGTAAACTGATGATTCTCGATAAATCTTTCGAACGTTCCTTTCATCCGTCAGTCCTCTGCTATCGTTCACTGCGTCAGCGTCGTCTGAAACAAAACAATCGTTCCTGCTTTTATTTTCCGAGAGTATCAGTTTTGTTTCCGCTCGTTTAAGACTGCAACTGCAGAGTTTAATGTTCGGAACCATAGCGTTTCCAAATCAGCAGAAAGGGAATAAGTCAAAGACCTGACTTCAAATAGCAAAGGAACGGTGTGAGGGTTCTTGTTTCTTAAAGGACCTCTGTTGATCGTTGAAAGCAGTCTAAAGTCATAGCGTAAATATCAGTAAGTATCAGTTAAAATGGGAAATCAATAAATACCCATCCACAATACGCAAATTCGTCAACCTATACTTACGATTTCAATTTTGCATAGAAATTTCACGCTCAAATTTAGTGCATAGAAAATTTTCAGCAACGAATAATTTTCCTTTTGCAAAGCACGAATGATTTTGAAAGCAAGTGGAAGCACTCTAAACGTATATCCGTATTACTAAAACTTGTTTAATTCAAATTTCACTTTGTTAAAGCTCCCTAGATGGTTTATTCCATCAGTATATATGACCCGAACGGCAACAATTATTCATTGAAAACCGCCTATAACACAGTCAAGAATTCAAAAGTGTACAAGAAACGTATCAGAATAATGCGTTTTTCTGTAACTTTTAAGCGTTCTAGACACGAAAGAAATGAAATGACTATGCGTATTAGGGCGAATACATTAAGTGTATATTTGTGAACCATCGTCAAAATTGCATTGCAATTGTTCTTTGCTATTGGATTCTTTTTTTGTTGGCTTAGAAGTGCTTACCAATTTTACTGTTAATTATTAGTGTTGTACAAGAAAGTAAAGAACAAATACATAAAGAGTATATATATTGGGCGAATCTGATAAACGGCTTTTGATAATCTGATAGACGATAAACAACCTAAACGATAAAGCCTTTATTATGATGATTTCAAGGATATGTGAAAAAGAAAGTGAATATTTATCATTAAAGTTTAACATTTGATTTTCCGCTCGTCTTTATGAGAACGTAAGAGCATCGCTTTAAAAAAAAAAGCCGAAAACAGATGCACATATTCGCCCAGCCAAAACTTCCAAAAACAATAGAAGAAGCCTGCAGCAACACTAATGAAGACTGCCTCGAATACGACTGACCATGACGAACATCCGAGTTGAGCATATCGGAAGAGGCGCCCAATGCGCCAACCGCTCAGTTAGTCCTGAATCAAAGTATGCGAAGGTACCACCAGTATCGCCAAAGGCAGCCTGGGTATTTCGAATATATTCAAAAATAGGTAGATTATATTCATGCAAAATTAAGTGTTGCGTTTTATGCATATATTCAAACCATTTTCGTGGTACTGGGTACCGCTTATTCATAATGAAAGTTCGTCGAACTGCAACGGATGAGGATGGACGAGGAAGAGGAGGGTGGAGGGAGGAGGGAGGGGAGGGAGCTAAGAGAAGGACGAATTGACTAGGTGGAGTTCGAAAGGGTGCGGTCTCGCAATCCCCATGAAACAGTTTCTGAATCTTTTCAGCCACCACTGCTCCAGTCATATGCATTTATCATGAGAAGAGCTGCATTTTGTTGTCATTATCTCCAGGTGTTTCTCCGTCTATGAACACAAAAGTTTCTAGGGAATGTCAGTCACTCAACTTTTGTCACCTTATCGTACCGATAGTCGTGATTTGTTCTTTTGGTCTGCTTTCGTTTCTGGAGCTCTAAAAACCGCGAAACTAAATCGTATTTGACTGTTTCGGCAACGTTTCCCATCTCCTGATACATGCTAATGAAAATGAGTCCAATGGTCAAAATTTCGCTCGATTTTGATTGGACCATAGGCGACCGATCGAGCTGGGAAACGTCCTAAGATGATGACCATGAACGTCACCTTAGTGTTTCGTCGAAACTGCTTACTCATGATGTGAGGATCTATCATACCCAGCAAGATCCGAGTTGATCTTGAAGGTCATGGTTGAAGCCAAACCAAATTTTATGACCGTAAATTTCTTGAAAGAGGCATTGAATTTGTAGAGTTGCCAAACTGCCACTTCATATTAGCGGTCATCCATTGCCGCTGTTGTTATTTGGTGACAGCGGAGGCAACAGATCATTGCTGCTGCGGCTGAGCTACAACAGCAGCGACCGCAGAGGTCAGGAAACTTTGACTGCGCGACAGCCAGCAAAGCCGACAGCGGAGTACGTTTCTGAGTTGTGCTGCCCATCGTTTTGGAGATGTGCTGCCAATCCATCATACAGTGATTGGTGTATACATTTTTTTGCAAGTGTAGCTTTTACACTTTGAGCGACCGATTTCGGAGGTATTTCGAAGATAACGGAAAATTGGACGTCCGCTCTACCTGAATGACAAGTTCTTCGTGGTTGTGTCCGTTCTCCACGTCTTTGTGTGTTTATGTATGGGTTTGTGTGTGCGTGTGTGTGTGTGCGTGTGTGTGTGTGTGCGTGTGTGCGTGTGTGCGTGTGTGCGTGTATTGTATGCATGTGTGTGTGCATGTGTGTGTGCGTGTGTGCGTGTGTGTGCGTGTGTGCGTGTGTGCGTGTATGTGTTTGCATTGTGTGTGCATGTGTGTGTGCGTGTGTGTGCGTGTGTGTGTCCGTGTGTCAGCTGCCGTAACTTTATTTCTTTGGCCTGTCGCTACGAATGAAAAATGTTTGGAATCATCTCGACCTGAAAAGTGCCATTTTGGCGCTAATTTTATGCAAAAACGAATTAACTGTTGAATGATGTCCAAAATCACCTCCTCCCCAACCATGTCAAATTCCTGACAAATTCCTTGCTGAAGGTCTAGGCTGAAAACATGAGGGCATTAACGGGCGGTTGGTTCCGTAAAAATTTCAATACGTTATTAGTCGACGAAGGATGCGTACTTGCATACCTTATGAATTACGGTAAAATGCAATTTTGGTGAATTTCCCTAAAGCTCTTTTCACGCATTCATGAAATGCGCAAAATTAAACGCGCATAATTGCAACTGAAGAGAATTAAGCATAAAAAAGTACTATTAGCATTTGCAAATGCAAATAAGCAAATTTTGTGGGCATCACAGGAAGCTGAAACAATTTTGCATATAAAATTATTCCTATAAAAGCGGCTATTGCCGAAGCCTTCGTCATTTAACGGTTTTTGGTCGCTTTTGCAGTTACTTCTATTTCTGCGGTCTTCGACAGGGCTCGTTTTCGACTGGGGATGCCGGCGAAACTAACAATAACTCCTGCTGCTATGCAGGTTTGTTTCTTCGCAAGCGAATTGTGAGGACATCACATGATCCCGACAGTGGCCATTAAGGCTCTAGGCCTCATGCCTTCGTTTACTATGTGTACTGCGTGGGACAGCTTATGGCTATGCAGATTGATCGTGCATCGCATCTGTGATTCAGATCATCAGCGCTCTTCTAAAGGAGATATTACAACCATTAACTGGTTTTGTAAATACGATTATGTGGAACTGTTAGTTGTTGTTAAGGTGAGCACGAGAGGCGGCAGAACGAAGCATCGCCTCAAGTGCATCGGCGATCAGCGAGTCGTATTCAAAGTCAAACTCAAGGCCAAATACTATAAATACTACAAAGTAAGCCATCGCTCGTTCCTTTTTGGCAGCATAAGATGCTTTCGGTTACCATTTAGATTGCGTATTGTAATTTGGCGTTGATGCGTTGAAGTGGACACGTAGAACAACCACTTCCTCACAGACACTGTATAGCCGTGAAACAGCGAAATGTAGATAACCGCGGAGTGGTCGTGACAACACTCTAGAAGGACTCCAGAATTGCGGCATGCATGCTAAACCATCAACATATCCTCCGCAACGAACGTAAGGAATATCGGGTTTGAAACTGGCTAATAAAAGAGGCACAGGATTATTGAAGTATGGTGAGACAGACAGGAGCACGTTTATCACCATGAAAGTTAAAAAATAAGTCGGCATGCGGTCGTGCTCCACAACAATAGTTGAAGTACGATAATCGATAAGAGATCAGTTTCATTTTCGCTCAGAATGATCCGCTAATATCGAGTTCGCCTTGCTAATCTCTCTGCGAGATTTTATATGCTTTTTCTCCACTTATCTACCAGCAATGACGCTAAGCATCAAAGCATAGCTCCTCAGAATAGTTGGTGCGCATGAAGATCCTCAGTGTTCGCCATTTCGCAATAATCACTCGCCTTTGCAGAGCTGTACTCTCAAGTTGGATTACGATGACGTTGTCCCTGCTCGTATTTGTTTGTGTCCGATGTCTTAATTATGGAACTGCTAAAATTGGACTAACGGAATTTGGTGCATTTGTGAATACCTTGAGATTCTAGAAGCTCACTTTCGAAGTGGGGGAGGAGGGAGAATTGAACAATTATAAATGTGTCAAATCGACTCGGAAAACTTTCTGAGGTTGATTTATGCGATTTACGAATATATTAGCTTTCGCCTCATTGCTAATTGAATTCGAAGCGCGACAGATTGTTGCTGTTTTTCATAAAAATCTCATGTGGTTTTTCGTTCAGGTTTGGCCTGTTATGGGATTCATCCAACCAGGCACTACTCGAGAAATCACTTTTACTCGTAAGGTATTGTGTTTGAAAGAGGTTTCTAAGCTTTCGCTTCAGCTATTGAAACTGTGAAGGTAGTTAGTTAATGAAATGCTCACGATCTGTTTAGTTAATTTTTCGAATTCCTCATTCGTCTTGCTCTTGATAGTTTTTTTGATTTCTGGAACATTTTTCATACCGAATTAAACG
Organism: Toxocara canis; assembly: GCA_000803305.1. NCBI lineage: Eukaryota > Metazoa > Nematoda > Chromadorea > Rhabditida > Toxocaridae > Toxocara > Toxocara canis. The sequence goes on from JPKZ01001879.1 coordinate 38,196, forward strand.
AATGCTTTTTGCCTCCGTTGAATCTTCAGATTTTTCAATCCGACTGAATTGTTGGATTGTATTTTCATTTTTTTCAGATTTTCATATTACTGCTGACATTTTTCTTCGAAAGACAATACTTCGCTTCATTTTTCAGCCAGGGAAGATTAGCAAAGATTACTTAGTAATACAGTATATTATCGCTCCATCCGGTTACGATCCTCGTGAACCATTTGTTAAAGGTGCTCAAATCGGCCAACTTATTTTCAAAATTGATGGTAAGTAAATCTTGATACTAATTCTGCGAGAGAAAGTAGCGTTACTTTTAATAACCTATTTACATGGTATACTTGAGCAATACGAGGTTATAGCTCAGATGATGCAGTAAGTGAATTCTCAAGAGGCTACCATTCCTTTGATGTTGTCCATGAGCTTACTATTTCTTGCTGAATATTATAGATCCAACAAAATTATATAACTTCTATTGCAAGCTCGATATCCTCTGCTAAAGGAAGGCAATGATGGGATGTATCTCGTTTCCCCAATATTTTCAGATAGGAAACGCAGAAACTAATGCATCTTCAATTGCGCAAAGATGTCCTTCCCTGGCACCATGACATTTACACTGTTGTTGCTCCAGTGACCTAATACATCCAATTTAAAATCGTCGAACTAAAAATCGTCAAAAATATTTAAGCGTTGTTTGCAGCGGTCGAAGGCGATCCTATGCAACTCGAGGAAACAACATACAGAGGAGACGTGGTCACCGACGCTGGACAAGCCTGGAATAAGCGAGTGGTAAGAGAACAGTCTATCGATAAAATTCTCATAAAATCCAAGAAATTAACCTCGGAGTGATTACCATTCGTGATAAAAATAATTCATGGTATTATAAATTGGTTTGGAGAAAGGCTGCAGTTGCTTCGTTGATATAACCGCAACTGTTTAAGAGTTAGATTTAAGAGAGAAAAAGAAAATGACGTTGAAAGAAACGCTTGAAAGAGTCCTGTTCGTGAACTTTAATTAACATTACTTTGAATAAACTCAGAATGGTGCAATGAGGAGGGGAAGGAGGAGAAGATGGACGGTGTAGAACGGTCAGAGTTATTGGCCTTTTGTTTCTCTTTCCATTGGAAGTTCCCGTTTAATTTTGCAAATCAAGGCGGCAAAATGTCGAACTCACTGTCAATTTTGTCTACTTCTAGACTAGGGAAGAAGACGAGAGGATCGAAAGGGAAATCGCTGCTCAATACGAGGATATGATGGGTGAGCCATTGAATCTCGGCTTTGATGCAACCTTAGCAACCAACCTTCTGGAATGCACCAAAAGATTTTGATGAAGTGGACTAAATAGCACTTCAGAAAGTGTCGGCAGCATCAACGGGTCAGTCCATGGATCAGTGTATGCATCCTGAATGGATATGTTGACAAACCGGCAGCTTCTGGAATCGCTAGGCGAAGGTCAAATGACGAAATAGGCAAAATTCGTTTCCAAATCCCCTGTGTGCCCACCTTCCAGTGGATCCCATGGACTTTCTTATATCATTCCTCTTCCCATGCGATACTACGGCCAGTTCTTCTTTTGATGCTTAAACATTCAACCTGCTCTCTTTCTATCATAAGGTTCAGACGACCAATTGTTTAGTTGCCGCCCTGAATGATCTGCTTGAAAACTGTTCCATAGTTTGAACATTACCGCTTAGCTTTCCGCTCAAGTCGTTACATTCAGTAACAACCACTTCAAAACTATATACTACGAAACGAGATAAAGTGTTGAATTGTTTTTTTTCAGTGGACGATAAGGATGGTGGTGCTGCTGGTATGTATAAAAGCGATTATTTTTCGAAAAACTAATTAAAATCGCTTTTACGCTTTCTGAAAAACTAAATGTTTGTTCCATTTTTCACATCACTGCTGCAGCGCACCACCAAATCGAGCCTAAAAAAACAACAAAAAGTACCAGTTAAGAGGCACTGGACGAACATGCAAACAGACGTATTTAATAAATAAACCTTTATCGCTCGTTCATCTCGTGCCCGTTATAATCGAGCCATACATGCCTCGTGTAATGTTATGAATACATGAAAGGTGATTGTTTCTATCGTTCCACTTTTTTTTCAACACCTCGATGGCGACGTTTAAGTCGATATCTTTTCAGCAAAAGAGCAAATCCAAATCGGAATTAGAAGGTATGCAACATCAGTTCGCTTCATTTTGTGCCTATTTTGCTTTATGCCATTCTAACGCATACCATATTTGCGTTTGGATCTATCAGGTCCGGCGATGGTTTGAATGACGAACAGCTAAAGTCAGAGGTTTCGAAATTTGGCAGGTGCAATCAACACCTGGCTGACCTTCATGCATTCGGTTCCAGATCACTCCATGAACTTCAAAAGCGAACTGCGGACCGTGAAGAACTTTTTAAGTTTTACTTTGCCTGCTTAAGGGGTAATTCTACAAACAGTGGGATCAAAGACCGGTTGACTGGATACATGAATGCATATCGCGTTTCATTATACTGAAAGGTTACGAAACAGCCGACGTGGCGAACGGATTTGCAAAGCGCATGTCCTGCCAGCCACTGGCGCGCATTTCTGTATGTTTCTTCAGATGACGACATGATGAAAGCGAGAACGATGCTGGAGAATGTGCTTGCGAGTGGTGCTGCCAAGAAATCAGCCACAGGTACGTGTCAATGCTTATAGCAGTAGCGATAAGCTTCTTTTAAATACATCCGAAGCTATGACACACCAAGCCGTTTCACTTTACATACATCTAAAATGCGGGGCTGCGCATGTTTGTCCTCATGGCACCCGCCCTATCCAGACGCTTATTCTCGCATCTGTCAAGCAAAAGGCGCCTATAATATGCACATATTTTGCCATGGGCGTTCTCGACTGGTTTTGACCGGGGTTCATAAATTGACCGGGGTTCCTAAAAATCACTGGACATGTTCCTAAAAGAATTTCTCTTGCATTTGTCGTTGAAATTCCCACCAGAATACATTGAATAAGAGTGTTTTAAATACGCATATTTGAAAGTGTTTAATAAGTTTAAAAGTATTTAAGCTTGTTTAAGCATACAGGTACTTTGTTTAAAGAACAGCAATTGTATTTTAAAAGTTCGTTAGAAGTTTTTAAGCAGTATTTTAAAAGTTGACGTTTTATTTGGGCTGACGTTTTATTGGCCTGGAAGCGCCTACTTCCGCTCGAAAAAAATTGGCCTGAAAGCATAATTATTTCCTCTCGGAGGCGATCCATAGAATGATTCGTCAAAGAAGAGGTTACTAATAAATTTCCTATTTTTGCAGATGACGATCTAATGGCAGCGAAAACAATGAGAGCAGGTATCCGCGGCGTAGATGAAGATCTAGAAAATTGTAAAACGATGAAATCGAATGTTGTAAGAGCTCGGCAAGATGAGAGGGCACAGCCAGAAGGTTTCTTCTTCAGAGTATCCTGCCTATGTTTCTTTCCATAATTTGTAGGTATTGGACGATAGGGGCTATCGACCTACTAAGCATGCATTATCTAAATCTCTTCGTTATCGCTTGTAAGACGATTGGTATGAAGGACTCACAAGCTTCAATTTCTTCGACCTTATACTTCCTGCACGTACCATTTACTTAATACGAGCTCGTCTCAGGTTAACACATAAGCTGCATCAACCAAACGAACATGTGCGAACGTCGAATAGCGAGAATAGAGAACGAATAGCGAGAGTGAATACCGAAAATAAATAGACCAACGGTCCTTTAGGATTAATCAACTAGAAATCAACAATCTATTCGATTAGCTTTTTATTGAAGCGCTTCGATGTCGCAGTAAAAACAGGCGTTTTATAGTAAGATCGCATGGATTAATGGACCATAGATTTTTAAATACAAACCCATGGTTCAGCTGTTGTGTTGAAGTGGAGAGTTCGAATTTTCCTCTCCGTAAGATTGCTCTGCATTTTCCACGTTTCTCGATGATTTCCGTTCTCGTCCGCTCCAAGAAACAATTTCGCTAAATCGTTACGCTCTAGGAGGGCCCTTTAAATATTACGAATACCCAAAATCGGCGCCTGATATAAATAACGCGCGAACGCACACTTTACTGTAACGTGGGCCTCGATTCCTCCAAATAAACTGCAGTGACCTCAGGAACACGTGCCTGTAGGAGTTGCGCATACGGCAAACTGGGAAACCCAACACCGCTTTCGAAAATATGTTCTTTTGAAAAGTTCAAATTGTAGTAGTTCAAAACAGTGTAGTTTTGCTATTTTTTCCATACATAACGTATTCTTCCATTGACCCCATGACTGAAGGCCAATCATTTATTAGTTGTAAGGTTCAAAAGTGTGGTAACCGCAGCGGTTTCTTGTCTGTGCCTTCCTACGGTTGAGGGTTTTTCCCTTTAACATGTTCCGTGTGTTGTTCCTTCTTTCACATGACCACATTTGATGTTCACGCATGAGTTGCATGAACGAAAGGGACTTCTGCGAACCTCATTGATTCTGCGAAAGATGGTCCATAACTTTATAGTTTTTACCTTTTGTAATAACTGATCTTGGGAAATTTGACAGACGACGATTTGCGCAGGGGAAGGACGATGAAGCTGAATGTAACAGGACCAGCAGGTGATGCGTTCATACAAACAAGCAGTTTTCACCAGAATATAAACAGACTAACGGTCTTGCTTAATGAACTTACTAGCACTTCTGAATAAACCTACTAGAAACTAACGGTCTCTCAATAGTTTTTATCTAAGCGCTTTGTTGTCACGGTCAAAAACGCTGAGGCCATTCAAATCAAGACCGCATAGGTTAGACGATCATAGATTCTTCACGCTGCAACTGATTGTGTG
>JPKZ01001879.1:51845-65043 GCA_000803305.1 Toxocara canis
TTCGCCACTTCGAAGTAGCCCGTGTGGCTCGTTAGTACCTCTCCTCCGCCCTCACTAAGGAGCGGTTGAATTATAAAACAAGTACTTTTCAGGGCCTCATACTGTAGAAGAAACTTCTTTCGTTGGCGGAGCTCGTTCAGGCTACATGAAAGCAGGTTTGCTGTGCCAGTTGCTGTGGATATCAATGTTAAACATTCACTTTCTTAATCTCTCAAATTTACACTTCATGTCTGGAAAGCATTAATTTGCATTTAATATCACTGTGCCCAGGAAACCTGAGAAATGCCAATTAGAGGTAATACAAGGGAACATTGTCAAATGCAGTTGTTTAGTTGGGGCAGTAAAGGAATCGGTGATTTGCCCAAATAGACCGTTTTTGTGACTGAGCGAAGTGCTATTTGATAATGCGCGCATGATAAGCACATTTGAGAGTGCTGTTCAAAAATGGAGGGGTTTCGAAAAGCTGGTTACCAATCTGGAGGAAGGAAATATGTCTGGAATTGGAAAGAGCTATCCGTAAACGTAAGAATGTGCCAACAGTCTGGTCCATCGCATATCTTAATATTTTCTTAGAAACAAGAACAGGATACTGATTGATCTAGCTGTTCTTGCTCCCACGTTCTTAGTTTAGAAATTATTATGTCTGGGATGTACTGTGACCCAAGATTACAGTCGTAAAGTAATCAGTCCTAAGTCCTAAGCTTTTGGTCCGCCATCGAGAAGGTGGGACATTCATATGCGTATGAGCGTAGTCTGAGTGGATTTATCTGTGACGTTCATTCGACGCGTTTTTAACGAGATGACCTTTTGTCTCTTAAGTCGGTCATGGTGGTTTAGGTGGCGCGGGTCGTGGCGCCACAAGCGGCTACAACGACGCTGGAGGAGGTCGATCAGGAACCCAAACTGGAGCTGGTGGAACAAGAGGTTGTTTGCCTAATAAATCGTTTCATCCGAACAGATCCTCCGTACTAGTTCTATTTCGTGCTTTCACTGCAAAATATTTAGAATAGTGAAGCAGATGAAGGATATAGACGGAAGAAAACCATGGGTGAGGAGACTGACTTCAACAACACCAAGAGAAACAGCGGGAAGAGGACGATCTTTCGAAACCATGTCGTTTATTTCCCTCTTGACCACTTTATGTTATATTCGTTCGAAAACTCCGACAAAACCATAGATTCTCCTTTTTCCAAGCACCTTCTGAAACAGCTCGGAAAGTGCATAATCTGGCAAAGAAAGAAACCAACAGTATCTGTTGTGGGTCAAAACAAAAGTAGCAAGTCCATGGGGTCGACCTACTAAGCATGCATTATCTAAATCTCTTCGTTATCGCTTGTAAGACGATTGGTATGAAGGACTCACAAGCTTCAATTTCTTCGACCTTATACTTCCTGCACGTACCATTTACTTAATACGAGCTCGTCTCAGGTTAACACATAAGCTGCATCAACCAAACGAACATGTGCGAACGTCGAATAGCGAGAATAGAGAACGAATAGCGAGAGTGAATACCGAAAATAAATAGACCAACGGTCCTTTAGGATTAATCAACTAGAAATCAACAATCTATTCGATTAGCTTTTTATTGAAGCGCTTCGATGTCGCAGTAAAAACAGGCGTTTTATAGTAAGATCGCATGGATTAATGGACCATAGATTTTTAAATACAAACCCATGGTTCAGCTGTTGTGTTGAAGTGGAGAGTTCGAATTTTCCTCTCCGTAAGATTGCTCTGCATTTTCCACGTTTCTCGATGATTTCCGTTCTCGTCCGCTCCAAGAAACAATTTCGCTAAATCGTTACGCTCTAGGAGGGCCCTTTAAATATTACGAATACCCAAAATCGGCGCCTGATATAAATAACGCGCGAACGCACACTTTACTGTAACGTGGGCCTCGATTCCTCCAAATAAACTGCAGTGACCTCAGGAACACGTGGCTCCTACATGCAGACTGTAGGGGTTGCGTATACGGCAAACTGGGAAACCCAACACCGCTTTCGAAAATATGTTCTTTTGAAAAGTTGAAATTGTAGTAGTTCAAAACAGTGTAGTTTTGCTATTTTTTCCATACATAACGTATTCTTTTGACCCCATGACTGAAGGCCAGTCATTAGTTGCAAGGTTCAAAAGTGTGGTAACCGCAGCGGTTTCATGGCTGTGCCTTCCGACGGTTGAGGGTGTTTCCTTTTAACATGTTTCGTATGTTGTTCCTTCTTTCACATGACCACATTTGATGTTCACGCATGAGTTGCATGAACGAAAGGGACTTCTGCGAACCTCATTGATTCTGCGAAAGATGGTCCATAACTTTATAGTTTTTACCTTTTGTAATAACTGATCTTGGGAAATTTGACAGACGACGATTTGCGCAGGGGAAGGACGATGAAGCTGAATGTAACAGGACCAGCAGGTGATGCGTTCATACAAACAAGCAGTTTTCACCAGAATATAAACAGACTAACGGTCTTGCTTAATGAACTTACTAGCACTTCTGAATAAACCTACTAGAAACTAACGGTCTCTCAATAGTTTTTATCTAAGCGCTTTGTTGTCACGGTCAAAAACGCTGAGGCCATTCAAATCAAGACCGCATAGGTTAGACGATCATAGATTCTTCACGCTGCAACTGATTGTGTGTGGACAGCTGGAACGCAAAATTTCATTTGCAGTGGGCCGTTGTGGGTTCTCCAGTTTCCATGCCCATGCGTTCTATGAAACAGTCCCACCAAATTGTTTCGCTCCATAAAAATCTCTTAAAAAGTACAAGCGCTTGTAAAGCGCCACAATCTTACTCCTTGGTGTCCCCACCGTTCTCTTCAGTGTTACTATATTTATTACTTACATTCTTTCGCACTAGACTTCCGAAACATTGGTACCAAAACAAAAACAAGTTTACGTTTAGAATTTTTCGTTTGGTTTCGAAACTGAGCAGTTTCGAAAAAACTTGAGCAAGAAAGGTTGAGCTGGCAAGTTCATGCTCACGTTTTAGGTGGCGCTGGCGGAGCGGATATGTCAGGTGGTGAAGGTGCAGGCGTGTCGGACGCTGATAAAGCAGGTGCTTCGAGCGGAGTCAGTAAAGTCGGTGCTGCCGGTGGGACCGGCAGAGCCAGATCTGCTGATGCGGGTGATCGTACTGCTTCTTGTTCCGAAGAAAACCTATGTGAGACTATAGTCTAGAAGGAAATAACATGGAGACGGCAGGGCTATGCGCGTTTTGTTGAGTGTTGCCATTTCACGTATTCGTTAGTCACAGTAAATGCCACAGCGAAACCTAAATGACTAAGCTACACCATAGACCCTAATGTACAAGCATTCGCTAAAGCCTTGTAGACGGGAGTTCGTTCAGGGCTACAGCTGTAAACCTTTGGGAGCAGCTGAAGTAGCTAAAGAGAGGCAGAGTTATAATGCAGCACTCTGATATCATTGTTTGAAGATATTCAGCAGAAGCGTTTGGACTGCATTTGATTGCTGGGTCCGCCAGAGCTTCATATGCCGTGATTCTCCATGTGTCACGGTCAAAAACGCTGAGGCCATTCAAATCAAGACCGCATGAGTTAAACGACCATAGATTTTCACGCTTTAACTGATTGTTTGTGTACAGCTGAAATGCAAAATTTTCCTCTGCAGCGGGCCGTTGCGGGTTCTCCAATTTCCATGCCCGTGCGTTCCATGAAACAGTCCCACCAAATTGTTTCGCTCCATAAAAATCCCTTAAAAAGTACAAACGCTTGTAAAGCGCCACAATCTTACTCCTTGGTGTCCCCACCGTTCTCTTCAGTGTTACTATATTTATTACTTACATTCTTTCGCACTAGACTTCCGAAACATTGGTACCAAAACAAATTTGGTTTCAAAACTGAGCAACTTCGAAAAAACTTGAGCAAGAAAGGTTAGCTGGCAAGTTCATACTCACGTTTTAGGTGGCGCTGGCGGAGCGGGTGTATCGGGTGCTGAAGGTGCAGGTGTGTCGGACGCCGATAAAGCGGGTACTTCTAGCAGAGTCAGCAAAGTTGGCGCTGCCGGTGGGGCCGGCGGAGGCAGATCTGCTGATGCGGGTGATCGTACTGCTTCTTGTTCCTAAGAAAACCTATGTGAGACTATAGTCTAGAAGGAAATAACATGGAGACGGCAGGGCTATGCGCGTTTTGTTGAGTGTTGCCGTTTCACATATTTCGTTAGTCAAAGTAAATGCCACAGTGAAACCTCAATGACCAAGCTAGACCATAAACCCTAATGTACATGCATTCGCTAGAGCCTTGTGGACGCAAGAGTTCGTTCAGGATTTCAGCTGTAAACCTTCGGGAGCAGCTGGAGTAGCTAGAGACAGAGAGTTATAGTGGGGCACTCTGATACCTCATTGTTTGAAGATATTCAGCAGATTACTTCAGCGTTCGGACTGCATTTGATTGCTGGATTCGCCAGAGCTCCTTATAATGCGTTTCTTCATATCTGGGATGTACTGTGACCCAAGATTACGGTCGTAAAGTAATATACCTAAGCTTTTGGTCCGCCATCGAGAAGGTGGGACATTCATATGCGTACGAGCGTAGTCTCAGTGGATATATCTGTGACGTTCATTCGACGCGTTTTTAACGAGATGACCTTTTGTCTCTTAAGTCGGTCATGGTGGTTTAGGTGGCGCGGGTCGTGGCGCCACAAGCGGCTATCTTATGCCGTGATTCTCCATGCGTCTGATCGTTGAAGAAAATGTCACAGCTCGATCGTTAAGCGTCTGACCGTACCTGTTTCACACGTTAATTGTGCTTTGCATTGTGCTTTATTCGCCACTTCAAAGTAGCCCATGTGGCTCGTTAGTACCTCTCCTCCGCCCTCACTAAGGAGCGGTTGAATTATAAAACAAGTACTTTTCAGGGCCTCATACTGTAGAAGAAACTTCTTTCGTTGGCGGAGCTCGTTCAGGCTACATGAAAGCAGGTTTGCTGTGCCAGTTGCTGTGGATATCAATGTTAAACATTCACTTTCTTAATCTCTCAAATTTACACTTCATGTCTGGAAAGCATTAATTTGCATTTAATATCACTGTGCCCAGGAAACCTGAAAAATGCCAATTAGAGGTAATACAAGGGAACATTGTCAAATGCAGTTGTTTAGTTGGGGCAGTAAAGGAATCGGTGATTTGCCCAAATAGACCGTTTTTGTGACTGAGCGAAGTGCTATTTGATAATGCGCGCATGATAAGCACATTTGAGAGTGCTGTTCAAAAATGGAGGGGTTTCGAAAAGCTGGTTACCAATCTAGAGGAAGGAAGTATATCTGGAATTGGAAAGAGCTATCCGTAAACGTAAGAGTGTGCCAACCGTTTGGTTCATCGCGTATCTTAATATTTTCTTAAAAACAAGAACAGGATACCGATTGATCTAGCTGTTCTTGCTCCCACGTTCTTAGTTTAGAAATTATTATATCTGGGATGTACTGTGACCCAAGATTACGGTCGTAAAGTAATATACCTAAGCTTTTGGTCCGCCATCGAGAAGGTGGGACATTCATATGCGTATAAGCGTAGTCTGAGTGGATATATCTGTGACGTTCATTCGACGTCACAGATATATCCACAGAAAATTCGACGCGTTTTTGACGAGATGACCTTTTGTCTCTTAAGTCGGTCATGGTGGTTTAGGTGGCGCGGGTCGTGGCGCCACAAGCGGCTACAACGACGCTGGTGGAAGTGGATCTGGAGGAGGTCGATCAGGAACCCAAACTGGAGCTGGTGGAACAAGAGGTTGCTTGCCTAATAAATCGTTTCATCCGAACAGATCCTCCGTACTAGTTCTATTTCGTGCTTTCACTGCAAAATATTTAGAATAGTGAAGCAGATGAAGGATATAGACGGAAGAAAACCATGGGTGAGGAGACTGACTTCAACAACACCAAGAGAAACAGCGGGAAGAGGACGATCTTTCGAAACCATGTCGTTTATTTCCCTCTTGACCACTTTATGTTATATTCGTTCGAAAACTCCGACAAAACCATAGATTCTCCTTTTTCCAAGCACCTTCTGAAACAGCTCGGAAAGTGCATAATCTGGCAAAGAAAGAAACCAACAGTATCTGTTGTGGGTCAAAACAAAAGTAGCAAGTCCATGGGGAAGTTTAGTCCTCGTATGAAGCCCTTGAGATTTGTTCATTGGGGGAAAGCTTATAAGTCACTGCAGAGCGAATTCTCACTAAAAGACAGCAGGATTTGGAATGTAAACCATGAACGACTGAGGAAATTTTCCCGGCCGTGGGTAATTTTCTCACAAATAATACAAGTCTCGATAATCGGCTACACAAGCATCGCGCTCTTATTCCATTGTATCCGTGTCGCTTTCTACGCTTTTAGAATTTTTATTTCTGAATTTCTGCGTTGCATTTCTAGAACGTCGACGGTCTCAAAAATTGAAACTTGTTTTACATTTCGAATGCTTCTTTTCGCTTCGAGCTCGTGCTTGAAATGAATAATGAACGAATACACAAATCGGGTTTGGTTCCTGCAGAGGTGCTGAGGTGACTTCAGGAATACGTGCTTCCCACACGGAGAGTGTAAGAGGTACGTGCATGGTAGAGTGGAGAACGCAACACTAATCAATCAATAGTAACTAAAACAGTCACTAAAACTTTAACATGCCACTTCTCGGAATTCGAACTGCTGTTTTTGAAAACATGATAGTTTTGCTATTTTTTCCCTACGTAAGGCCCTCTTCGACTGACCTCCACGACCGAAGGTCAAGCATTTATCAGTTGTAAGGTTGAAAAGCGTTACAGATTCTGGTTAAGATGGTCCATGACTTTATAGTTTTTTACCTTTTGAAATAAGTAATCATGGGACTTTTCACAGGCGATGATTTGGACAGGGGAAGAACGATGAAGCTGAATGTCGCAGGATCAGCAGGTGATGCGTTCATAGAAGAACCAAGCAGTTTTCACCAGAGAATGAGTAGCCTAATGGTCTTGCTGAATGAATCTACTAACAATCGGCGATCTCATTAGTTTTTATTGAAGCGCTTCGATGAAGTAGTAAAAAACAAAAGTAGCAAGTCCATGGGGGAAGTTTAGTCCTCGTATGAAGCCCTTGAGATTTGTTCATTGGGGGAAAGCTTATAAGTCACTGCAGAGCGAATTCTCACTAAAAGACAGCAGGATTTGGAATGTAAACCATGAACGACTGAGGAAATTTTCCCGGCCGTGGGTAATTTTCTCACAAATAATACAAGTCTCGATAATCGGCTACACAAGCATCGCGCTCTTATTCCATTGTATCCGTGTCGCTTTCTACGCTTTTAGAATTTTTATTTCTGAATTTCTGCGTTGCATTTCTAGAACGTCGACGGTCTCAAAAATTGAAACTTGTTTTACATTTCGAATGCTTCTTTTCGCTTCGAGCTCGTGCTTGAAATGAATAATGAACGAATACACAAATCGGGTTTGGTTCCTGCAGAGGTGCTGAGGTGACTTCAGGAATACGTGCTTCCCACACGGAGAGTGTAAGAGGTACGTGCATGGTAGAGTGGAGAACGCAACACTAATCAATCAATAGTAACTAAAACAGTCACTAAAACTTTAACATGCCACTTCTCGGAATTCGAACTGCTGTTTTTGAAAACATGATAGTTTTGCTATTTTTTCCCTACGTAAGGCCCTCTTCGACTGACCTCCACGACCGAAGGTCAAGCATTTATCAGTTGTAAGGTTGAAAAGCGTTACAGATTCTGGTTAAGATGGTCCATGACTTTATAGTTTTTTACCTTTTGAAATAAGTAATCATGGGACTTTTCACAGGCGATGATTTGGACAGGGGAAGAACGATGAAGCTGAATGTCGCAGGATCAGCAGGTGATGCGTTCATAGAAGAACCAAGCAGTTTTCACCAGAGAATGAGTAGCCTAATGGTCTTGCTGAATGAATCTACTAACAATCGGCGATCTCATTAGTTTTTATTGAAGCGCTTCGATGAAGTAGTAAAAAAAACCCTGACATGTTTAATATCAACACCGCCTGGGTTAATGAACCATAGTCTTTTAAATATAGACCCATGGTTCAGCTGTTGTGTTTAAGTGAAGAGTTCGAATGCAAAATTTCCCTTTGCAGAAGGCTGATCCAGGTTTTCCACTTTTCAGGATAATTTCCGTTCGCGTGAGTTCCAAGAAACAATTTCGCAAAATTGTTCCGTTCTAGGAGAGAGCCCTTAAGTATTGCGTAGGCGTACAATACAATTTTCTCAGGCGCCACAATCTCATTTCTTAGTGTCCTTAACGTTTTTTTTTTCAGTTTAAACATATTTGTTACTAAATTTCTTCCGCATTACATTTCTGGACACCTGTGTTCTCAAAAATGAAAGTTAGTTTTACTTTTTGGATGCCCCCTTTGGTTTGGAAGTATTGTCTGAAATGAATGAGCACGAAAAGAGTTCACTGTAACATAGGGTTTGGTTCGTGCAGAGATACTTCAGCGACCTCGCTAGTACGCGCATCTTACATGAAGACTGTAATGGGCACGTATAAAGCAAACTGGAAAAGCAACTGTTTTTAAAGTTGTTTTTTTAGCGCTAATATTTTTGTTATTTTGTTCCATTAATAAGGCCTTTCGTAGACCCCCATGATCGGAGGATGGTTACTTATCAGTTGTAATGTTCTAAATTGTGATAGTCGCATCGGTTCCCCGGCTGTACCTTCTTAGGAGGTGTTTTCTCATAGCATTATTTTTTGTTTGCTATTCTTACTTTCAACTACATGTGACAAGCCAGAAACGCAGAAAACATGATGCTAAGAAAAGGCTGGCAACCTCATATTTACCTTTTTCAGGCGGCGCTGGCGCAGCGGGCACGTCAAGTGCTGAAGGAGCGGGTGTATCGGATGGTGGTAAAGCGGGCACTCCTAGCAGAGTCAGCAAAGTAAGCGCTGCCGGTGGAACCGGCGGAGCCAGATCTGGTGCTGCAGGTGATCATATTGCTTGTTGTTTGGAAAAATCCTCTGCGCGATTATAGTCTAAAAGCAAATCAAACGGAGACGGCTGAAGGCATGCATGTTTTGTTGAGGGTTCAAAATGGGCCGTTTACATTTTCGCTATCAAGACAAACCCTTATATACGACCATTCGAAGCAGGTCATTTAGACTAAAATGTTTGTTCAAGACTTCAGCTGTAAGTCTTCGGAAACAACTGAAGTAGGTAAAGAGAGACCGAGAGAGTTGTAACGGAGCTCTTTTTCTTCATATCTCATTCTTGTAAGATATTCAGCAGATTGCGGCGAAGTTAGGAGATTTCAAGTGTTGGCTGTGTTCAATTCAACTTCTTATGCTACGCTTCTCCATGTATCTGATTGTTGACGAAAAAATCGCAGCTGTATCGTTAATCGTCTAATCGTACCTATTTCGTACTTTAAATTGGGTTCCGTATGCCACACCGACCAGTTTCATTTACCACTTCGAAGTACCCGTGCATTGCAGAAAGTGGAATACTTGTTTTTGAACTGATTGATTGCTCGACTGCCCATCTGCGTTTTTCTTGAAAATCACAAGGTCGAAATTCTCGAACAGCGAAGGCTCGTAATGAAGTGAGAAATTCAGTCAAAAACAACCTGTCTGATCGCAGGCTTGTCCTGTCGTGCCCGCTATTTCCAATTCAGTCTCTCTTCTCGCCCGAATGTTGACCTTCGCGTGGTACTTCGGGCTCGCCTTCCGTCGGACCTCAAACTCGGGTAATTAAATCTAGCCATTATGCGAAATAGGGGCGAGCAACATAACAGAATCGACAATGCGAATAACCCGTTATGGACGAAACACGCACCACCGTAAAGCGATGTTAATGAACGCGAAGCGTCAATAAAGAGTAAAGCAGTATATTAAAATAACAACGAGCACAGGCGACTACCTAAAACCTCAACAACAGTGACGCACTGCAACGAAAGTATGCCTAAAACCACTACACATGCCCGCTCGGGCCTTATCGTCCTCTACACCCGCCCTTAGAGACTGGCTAAGCATGGCATGTCGCTGCTCAGAGGCGGTAACGTCAGATGCGATCAAATCGTCGATGGCCAGCCCTACTTGACCATTGGCGCCACCTGGCCACGCTGAACCAGAGCCCCTTTCACGCTATTTTGACTTCGCGAATATTCGCTGCACCTTGCAGCCCCCCAAATACTCGCTAGTACCTTTCCTCTGCCCTCAGTAAGAAGGCGTTGAATTATAAAACAAGTACTTTTCAGGGCCTCATACTGTAGAAGAAGTTTCTTTCGTTGGCGGAGCCCGTTCAGGATATATGCAAGCAGGTTTGCTATGCTAGTTGATAAAGCTATCAACGTTAAACATTCATTTGCTTGATCACTCTTTCAGATTTACACTTCACATATCTGGGAAGCATTTATTTGCATTTAGTATCACAGTGCCAAGGAGACTTACAAAATGGCGAATTACAATTGATACAGGGAACATTGGCAAATGTAGTTGTTTAGTTGGCGATATAAACGAATCGGTGATTTACCGAAATAGACCGTTCTTGTGATTCAGCGAAGAATTATTTGATGAGGCGAGCATGATAGGCACATTTGAGAGTGCTGCTCAAAAATGGAGGGGTTTCGAAAAGCTGGTTACCAATCTAGAGGAAGGAAGTATATCTGGAATTGGAAAGAGCTATCCGTAAACGTAAGAGTGTGCCAACCGTCTGGTCCATCGCGTATCCTAATATTTTCTTAGGAACAAGAACAGGATACCGATTGAATTAGCTGTTCTTGCTCCCACGTTCCTAGTTTAGAAAATATTATGTCTGGGATGTACTCTGACCCAAGATTACGGTCGTTTTTGTTAAAAATATTTAAACGTAATGTACCTAAACTTTTGGTCCGCCATCGAGAAGGTCGGACATTCATATGCGTACGAGCGTAGTCTCAGTGGATATATCTGTGACGTTCATTCGACGCGTTTTTAACGAGGAGACTATATGCCTTTTAAGTTGGTCACGCTGATTTAGGTGGAGCGGATCGTGGCGCCAAAAGCGGCTACAAAGTCGCTGGTGGAAGTGGCTCTGGAGGAGGTGGATCAGGAACCCAAACTGGAGCTAGTGGGGCAAGAGGTTTCTTGCCTGATAAATCGTTTCATCCGAACAGATCCTCCGTACTAGTTCTATTTCGTGTTTTTACTGCAAAATATTTAGAATAGTGAAGCAGACGAGGGATATAGACGGAAGAAAATTATGGGTGAGGAGACCGACTTCAACAACACCAAGAGAAACAGAGGGAAGAGGACAATCTTTCGAAACCATGTCGTTTATTTCCCTCTTGACCACTTTATGTTATATTCTTTCGAAAACTCCGACAAAACCATAGATTCTCCTTTTTCCAAGCACCTTCTGAAACAGCTCGGAAAGTGTATAATCTGGCAAGGAAAGAAACCAACAGTATCTGTTGTGGGTCAAAACAAAAGTAGCAAGTCCATGGGGGAAGTTTAGTCCTCGTATGAAGCCCTTGAGATTTGTTCATTGGGGGAAAGCTTATAAGTCACTGCAGAGCGAATTCTCACTAAAAGACAGCAGGATTTGGAATGTAAACCATGAACGACTGAGGAAATTTTCCCGGCCGTGGGTAATTTTCTCACAAATAATACAAGTCTCGATAATCGGCTACACAAGCATCGCGCTCTTATTCCATTGTATCCGTGTCGCTTTCTACGCTTTTAGAATTTTTATTTCTGAATTTCTGCGTTGCATTTCTAGAACGTCGACGGTCTCAAAAATTGAAACTTGTTTTACATTTCGAATGCTTCTTTTCGCTTCGAGCTCGTGCTTGAAATGAATAATGAACGAATACACAAATCGGGTTTGGTTCCTGCAGAGGTGCTGAGGTGACTTCAGGAATACGTGCTTCCCACACGGAGAGTGTAAGAGGTACGTGCATGGTAGAGTGGAGAACGCAACACTAATCAATCAATAGTAACTAAAACAGTCACTAAAACTTTAACATGCCACTTCTCGGAATTCGAACTGCTGTTTTTGAAAACATGATAGTTTTGCTATTTTTTCCCTACGTAAGGCCCTCTTCGACTGACCTCCACGACCGAAGGTCAAGCATTTATCAGTTGTAAGGTTGAAAAGCGTTACAGATTCTGGTTAAGATGGTCCATGACTTTATAGTTTTTTACCTTTTGAAATAAGTAATCATGGGACTTTTCACAGGCGATGATTTGGACAGGGGAAGAACGATGAAGCTGAATGTCGCAGGATCAGCAGGTGATGCGTTCATAGAAGAACCAAGCAGTTTTCACCAGAGAATGAGTAGCCTAATGGTCTTGCTGAATGAATCTACTAACAATCGGCGATCTCATTAGTTTTTATTGAAGCGCTTCGATGAAGTAGTAAAAAAAACCCTGACATGTTTAATATCAACACCGCCTGGGTTAATGAACCATAGTCTTTTAAATATAGACCCATGGTTCAGCTGTTGTGTTTAAGTGAAGAGTTCGAATGCAAAATTTCCCTTTGCAGAAGGCTGATCCAGGTTTTCCACTTTTCAGGATAATTTCCGTTCGCGTGAGTTCCAAGAAACAATTTCGCAAAATTGTTCCGCTCTAGGAGAGAGCCCTTAAGTACTGCGTAGGCGTACAATACAATTTTCTCAGGCGCCACAATCTCATTTCTTAGTGTCCTTAACGTTTTTTTTTTCAGTTTAAACATATTTGTTACTAAATTTCTTCCGCATTACATTTCTGGACACCTGTGTTCTCAAAAATGAAAGTTAGTTTTACTTTTTGGATGCCCCCTTTGGTTTGGAAGTATTGTCTGAAATGAATGAGCACGAAAAGAGTTCACTGTAACATAGGGTTTGGTTCGTGCAGAGATACTTCAGCGACTTCGCTAGTACGCGCATCTTACATGAAGACTGTAATGGGCACGTATAAAGCAAACTGGAAAAGCAACTGTTTTTAAAGTTGTTTTTTTAGCGCTAATATTTTTGTTATTTTGTTCCATTAATAAGGCCTTTCGTAGACCCCCATGATCGGAGGATGGTTACTTATCAGTTGTAATGTTCTAAATTGTGATAGTCGCATCGGTTCCCCGGCTGTACCTTCTTAGGAGGTGTTTTCTCATAGCATTATTTTTTGTTTGCTATTCTTACTTTCAACTACATGTGACAAGCCAGAAACGCAGAAAACATGATGCTAAGAAAAGGCTGGCAACCTCATATTTACCTTTTTCAGGCGGCGCTGGCG
>JPKZ01001879.1:70809-81307 GCA_000803305.1 Toxocara canis
CGCATATGGAGCAGGCGAATATGCATCTCAAGGCGGTGGTCCAGCTGGAGCAAGAAGTTTGTTTTATCAGCAAAATTATTTCCTATCAGCTGAACCATTGTTTTTATAGCGCTTCAGTGTCAAAGTCATTAAAATGTTGTGTAAAAATTGTAATTGTTTCCTCGACTTTCACTAAGTTTAGAAAATTACATTCATGCCCAGTTGTGGATGGGTATCCTTTTCTGCACTTGTAAGATTCCGGAAACAAGCATGTCAGTGTGAATGGATTGGAAAGCTGGCGACGGCTGATGCTATTAGCAGCATCTCAAGGCAACGATATGGGCGAGGTTAATCTATTATCAACTTGTAGATATGTTCGAAGGCTGCAGAGTGAAATTGTTCCATTTATTTTCCTCATGTTCCTTGAGTGACAAAGGATTTCTTGACATCCCTGAGGGACGACAACAGCATTCTTGGCTGTCGAGAAACTGAAGGAAACGTATCATTACAGGAGGTGGCGGAGCAGGACCAGAACAGTCATTCTTAGGTGGTTCAAAATCATGCTACGCGGAACCAGGTCATTTTAATGTTTGTTTGAATTACAGCAGAATTCAAAATCATGTAATTATAATTATACAGCAGCAACGACATCATATAATTACAGCAGAAAGGACCGCAGTTGTTTCTGTATTGCTGCACGTGCTTTGGCAGCTGTGCATCCCATGAAACGTGTCGTGTAGAAAACCTATCTTCTTGCGCGACTTCCTGTATTAACATGCACTCAGGAAAATTTTAACTGCTTTGGCTGCAATATTAATGAAAATCAGACGGTTCTAAGGTGGCGCAGGTGGTGGAGGTGGATATGGAGGCGGCGGTCAGGGCCGCAGTGGTTCTGGCGGTTACAGCGGAGCTAACGCTGGCGGCCCAGGAGGCGGTGCTGGCGGCCCAGGAGGCGGTGCTGGCGGCCCGGGAGGCGGTTCTGGCGGCCCAGGAGGCGGCGGTGGTGGCAGTGGTGGTACCGCATATGGAGGAGGCGGATTTGCATCTCAAGGCGGTGGTCCAGCTGGACAAAGAAGTTTGTTTAATCTTCAAGATTATCTGCTATCAAGGGGCTGTTCGATTTTGTAACGATTCACTATCGAGGTCATTAAGACACCCTGTCCAGATTATACTGGTTTCCTTGACTTGGGTAAAACGTAACTTTCACATCGAGCTGTGGACGAGTGGCATACTCGTCGTTTGCAATGTTCGTAACTTCAGAGCTAGATTACTCAGTATTGAGTTCGTAACAGACGTTTGCGGCTGGGGAGAATGGAATCAAGGCGAGGGCTTTTGATGTTAGCCAATGTTTTTAGAACCCGAGAGAGCGGTTGGAAGGCGACATGCATGCAAATTCTTTCATTTCTTCTCTTCAGGGACTTTGAATTGAATAGGATCTTTTTACGTTCGCTCGTGGACAACTATAGCTTTCTCGCGTTTCGAGAAATTGAACGAAAAGTATCATTGCAGGAGGTGGCGGAGCCGGACCGGAACAGTCATTCTTAGGCGGTTCACAATCATGCTACGCGGAACCAGGTCGCTCAAATATTTTTAAACAATCCCTTGTCTCCTTTCGATCGCGCAATTCCTCATCTTATAAAAACTGCAGAAACGTCCTCAGTGCCTACATTCACGCTGTAGCTGATTAGGTGGTTGGACTCGGATGAAACGTCTTGCAGAAAACATTCACATGGATTACCAAGAGACCTTCAGGAAAAATGTTGACAGGTTTGGATGAAATAGTGATGAAAATCGGGTGGTTTTAAGGTGGTCTCGCCGGCGGAGGTGGCTATGGCGGCGGTGGTCAGGGCCGCAGTGGTTCTGGCGGTTACAGCGGAGCTAACGCTAGTGGCCCGGGAGGCGGCGCTGGCGGCCCGAGAGGTGGCGTTGGCGGCCCGGGAGGCGGCGCTGGCGGCCCGAGAGGTGGCGTTGGCGGCCCGAGAGGCGGCGTTGGCGGCCCAGGAGGCGGCGCTGGCGGCCCGGGAGGCGGCGCTGGCGGATCGTGGGGCGGCGTTGGCGGCCCAGGATTTGCATCTCAAGGCGGCGGTCCAGCTGGACAAAGAAGTTTGTTTCATCTTCAAGATTATTTGCTACCAAAGCAGTCTTCGTTTTTATTGCGCTTCAATAAGAAAGTCATTAAAACATAATGGTTTCCTTAACTTGGTTGGAATAGAACGCTCGTATGCAGTTGTTAATGAGTGTCGTGTCTTTTCTCGTTTGTAAAATTGGGAGCTTCTGGACGAGGTTACTCAGTACTGAGCTCCAAAGACAAGTATTTTAAGGGGAGAGAACGGAATGAGAGCGAGAGCCCATGAAGTTGGTAAATGTTCTGACGATCGGTATATTTGCGACGCAGTAGTTGAAGGTGGCATGCATTCAAATTGTTTCATTGTTTTTATTCATGTTACTTGAGTGGAATAGAAATATTTTTGCCTTCTCTGATTAACAGCAGTAGTTTTCTCGCCTTTTGAGGAATTTGAACGAAAAATATCATTGCAGGAGGTGGTGGAGCCGGACCAGAACAGTCATTCTTAGGCGCTTCACGATCATGCTATATGGGATCAGGTGATTCTTTTTAACCAACATTTTTTTGGACAAAATTTTTACCAGCAAGATATTTTTTTAAACAACTACTGGTCTCGTTATGTTTGTCCCTGCGTGTGTTGCTGCGTAGCTGTGACCACCATGAAGCATATCTTCCAGAAACTGTATTTGCGCGCATACTTTCCAGTACGGAGACGTTCTCTAGAAAATTTTATCGGCTTTGAATGGAATATTAATAAAAGCCGAGCGGTTTTAAGGTGGTCCTGCTGGCGGTGGTGGATATGGCAGCGCTGGTCCGGGTCGCAATGGTTTTGGTGGCTACGGCGGAGCTAACGGTGGTGGCCCAGGAGGCGGCGTTGGTGGCCCAGGAGGAAGTAGTGGTAGCCATGGTGGTTCTGCCTATGGAGCAGGCGGATTCGGATCTCAAGGCGGTGGTCCAGCCGGACCACGAAGTTTGTTTCATCAACAAGTTTGTTTGCTATAATGCGGCCCCTCGTTTTTATAGCCCTTCTGTAAGGAGGCCATCAAAACATTCTGTCCATATTATAATTGTTTTCTTAACTTAGTTGAAGAATCGAGTGAAAGGTGTTTTTTTTCCGTTTGTAAAATTCGTGGCTTCCGAACTAGGCAACTCTGTAGTTAGTTTCGAGCAAACGTATCTGTTTTGGAGAGAATGGATTTAGAGGAAGAGCGCATGATGTTAGCAAATGTTCTTTGTAAGGGTGGTATTTCGAGAGAGCGCTTGGTTGACGACGTATATTCAAATCGTTTCGTTTCCTTTCTTCATGTAGATTAAATTGAATAGAATTTTAATCATCACTAGGGACGACTGTAACTCTCGCTTTTCTAGAAATTGAAGGAAAAATATCATTGCAGGAGGTGGCGGGGCAGGACCGGAACAGTCATTCTTAGGCGCTTCACGATCGTGCTATATGGGACCAGGTGATTAAAATGTTTTATAAATGCTAGTCTCGTTACATTTGTGCAAGTCCTCATCTTATAATTACTGCAGAAAAGGCCTAAATGTCTACGTGTATTGCTGCAGCTGTCTATGTAACTGTGCATTCCATGAACGATATCTTGCAGATAATGTATTTGCATGCATAGTTTCCTGTATCAAGACGTCCTCAGGAAAGCGTTGGGTGGGATATTTATAAAAATCGTGCGGTTTTGAGGTGGTCCTGCTGGCGGAGGTGGATATGGCAGCGGTGGTCCTGGACGCAGCGGTTCTGGAGGTTACAACGGAGCTCACACTGGCGGTCCAGGAGGTGGCGGTGGTGGACCAGGAGGCGGCGGTGGTGGCCCAGGAGGCAGCAGTAGTGGACATGGTGGTGCCGCATACGGAGCAGGCGGATTCGGATCTCAGGGCGGTGGTCCAGCTGGACCACGAAGTTTGTTTAATCAGCAAAATTATTGTGTATCAAAGGGCCCTTCATCTTTGTAGCGCTGCAATAACAAAGTGATTGACCTGATTGCTTGATTTAGGTGATTTCAGGCTTGCTTGATTTAGATGAAACTTCACTCGCATATCCAATTGAATGAGTACCGCTTTTTTTGCACTTCTAAGATTCTGGGCTTATGAATCGGATAGCTCGGTTTTTATTTCCGAATAGATGCGTCTATGTGGATGGACTGAAATGAGGCGAGAGGTCACGCTATTAGCAAGTTCTCGAGACGACAAATATGGTCGGGACAACGGTTGGAAGTCGGCGTATATTCGCATTGCTTCATTTCTTTTCTTCACATTGCTTTTTTTTTTCTCGCCTTTTAATAGAATTTCTCATCCTCACTGAGGGCGACTGCAACTTCCTCTTTTTTCTAGAAAGTGGACGAATGTTATTGCAGGAGGTGGCGGAGTCGGACCAGAACAGTCATTCTTAGGCGCTTCACGATCATGCTATATGGGATCAGGTGATTCTTTTTAACCAACATTTTTTTGGACAAAATTTTTACCAGCAAGATATTTTTTTAAACAACTACTGGTCTCGTTATGTTTGTCCCTGCGTGTGTTGCTGCGTAGCTGTGACCACCATGAAGCATATCTTCCAGAAACTGTATTTGCGCGCATACTTTCCAGTACGGAGACGTTCTCTAGAAAATTTTATCGGCTTTGAATGGAATATTAATAAAAGCCGAGCGGTTTTAAGGTGGTCCTGCTGGCGGTGGTGGATATGGCAGCGCTGGTCCGGGTCGCAATGGTTTTGGTGGCTACGGCGGAGCTAACGGTGGTGGCCCAGGAGGCGGCGTTGGTGGCCCAGGAGGAAGTAGTGGTAGCCATGGTGGTTCTGCCTATGGAGCAGGCGGATTCGGATCTCAAGGCGGTGGTCCAGCCGGACCACGAAGTTTGTTTCATCAACAAGTTTGTTTGCTATAATGCGGCCCCTCGTTTTTATAGCCCTTCTGTAAGGAGGCCATCAAAACATTCTGTCCATATTATAATTGTTTTCTTAACTTAGTTGAAGAATCGAGTGAAAGGTGTTTTTTTTCCGTTTGTAAAATTCGTGGCTTCCGAACTAGGCAACTCTGTAGTTAGTTTCGAGCAAACGTATCTGTTTTGGAGAGAATGGATTTAGAGGAAGAGCGCATGATGTTAGCAAATGTTCTTTGTAAGGGTGGTATTTCGAGAGAGCGCTTGGTTGACGACGTATATTCAAATCGTTTCGTTTCCTTTCTTCATGTAGATTAAATTGAATAGAATTTTAATCATCACTAGGGACGACTGTAACTCTCGCTTTTCTAGAAATTGAAGGAAAAATATCATTGCAGGAGGTGGCGGGGCAGGACCGGAACAGTCATTCTTAGGCGCTTCACGATCGTGCTATATGGGACCAGGTGATTAAAATGTTTTATAAATGCTAGTCTCGTTACATTTGTGCAAGTCCTCATCTTATAATTACTGCAGAAAAGGCCTAAATGTCTACGTGTATTGCTGCAGCTGTCTATGTAACTGTGCATTCCATGAACGATATCTTGCAGATAATGTATTTGCATGCATAGTTTCCTGTATCAAGACGTCCTCAGGAAAGCGTTGGGTGGGATATTTATAAAAATCGTGCGGTTTTGAGGTGGTCCTGCTGGCGGAGGTGGATATGGCAGCGGTGGTCCTGGACGCAGCGGTTCTGGAGGTTACAACGGAGCTCACACTGGCGGTCCAGGAGGTGGCGGTGGTGGACCAGGAGGCGGCGGTGGTGGCCCAGGAGGCGGCGGTGGTGGCCCAGGAGGCAGCAGTAGTGGACATGGTGGTGCCGCATACGGAGCAGGCGGATTCGGATCTCAGGGCGGTGGTCCAGCTGGACCACGAAGTTTGTTTAATCAGCAAAATTATTGTGTATCAAAGGGCCCTTCATCTTTGTAGCGCTGCAATAACAAAGTGATTGACCTGATTGCTTGATTTAGGTGATTTCAGGCTTGCTTGATTTAGATGAAACTTCACTCGCATATCCAATTGAATGAGTACCGCTTTTTTTGCACTTCTAAGATTCTGGGCTTATGAATCGGATAGCTCGGTTTTTATTTCCGAATAGATGCGTCTATGTGGATGGACTGAAATGAGGCGAGAGGTCACGCTATTAGCAAGTTCTCGAGACGACAAATATGGTCGGGACAACGGTTGGAAGTCGGCGTATATTCGCATTGCTTCATTTCTTTTCTTCACATTGCTTTTTTTTTTCTCGCCTTTTAATAGAATTTCTCATCCTCACTGAGGGCGACTGCAACTTCCTCTTTTTTCTAGAAAGTGGACGAATGTTATTGCAGGAGGTGGCGGAGTCGGACCAGAACAGTCATTCTTAGGCGCTTCACGATCATGCTATATGGGACCAGGTGAAGATATTCTTTAAACAAGTAGCTGTCTAGTTTCGATTGTGCAAATCCTAATTTTATATGAACTGCGAAAATGGCCTCATATACCAATGTTTGTTGCTGGAAATGTTCGGTCATTTCTGCCTGTCATGAAAGATATTCACATGTTGTACTCATGAAAGATTTTCACATGCCTCTCATGAAAAATATTCATACTTCCCGATATCAAGATGGCATCGAAATGAAACTCCCTTCAAAATAATCATGTTAATTTGGCGGTTCGTGATTGCGAGTGATGCTGAGCTGAACTAAGGGGGAGGGGGTGCCATTTGTGGAGCTGGGTACGGCAGTAGAAGTGGTGCGTTTTGTTACGGAGGACATTGTGGCAGTGCTGAAGGAGGATCGCGACTAAGATGACGTAGCGCAGGTGCTGTAGGTGGCGGCTGTGGGGATGAGGTGGTGGTTATGGTGGATGAGGTGGTGTCAGCTGTTTTAATGTAATTTATCATTAAAATCATTGTTGCATCTGCTTAAAATCGCGTTGTTTCGATAAGCAAAAGTTCTTTTAATCGGAGTGTCTGTTCATTAATCGAAGTTTTTCTCGTAAAGAAGCGAATATCCGCCATAGGGGCAATGAATTCAATCAGCGACATTTATGCACAGTTAACTTCTGTGAACAATAAACTATACACTTCGAATGGTTTCATATCGGCCTAGAAAACAATAGACAAGTAAAACTGTGACTGCGGTATATTGTGGGACAGTTGATTGTACTGTGCCACATCCGATCTGCCACATCCGATCTGCCTGATTTTTCACCTAAAAATTTCAAAAAATGAACAACAAATTTTTAGGTGAAAAGCATTGAGCTGATGTCCGTTTGTCAGCTGGTGAATGTGTTTCGGGGTTGATTAAAATGGTTTCACTGTGGTTTTACGGGGTTTTATCAGCAGCTGAGCACTTTCAGGAGCAGCGCAAGGAGCGACTGGTGGCAGTATGGCAGGTAAAAATTGCCAGTGCTTGTTTTCGAACGGCATTGTAAATATTTAGGAAATAGTAAGTCAATAGTATCATAATTTCATTTTATGGAAGTTGTAGAGTTTCATTCGTTGTTAATCGAATGTTTTCGATCCTTCCAGGGCGTTGTGCTTCACTGAAAACGATCATTTTAGGAGGCGCACGCTCAAACACGACATTCAACCAGTCTGCGGCACCAACCAAGCAAATTTATTCAGTTTACATGAATCCACAGCGTTGATTCCTATCAACATTTCTCTTCATGTGATCCTCTATATTCAGTCAATAAAACACTTCAACAAATATTCGCTTCGTTCGACGCGCATAGAATTGTGTTTCTCGTGAAGGTTTCAGTGATACTCAACGTTGAAACGTGCAATTCACATTCGGCTTGGGGAAATTCAATTCAATTCCTTGTGAGATGCTGCAACCAATTGTAGTTATCAGCGGCGCTTCTTCTGAATGGAAAACTAAACCGAAAAGATTGATTGTGTCACATTTTTACTACTTCTTGATAAGCGGGTGTATGAAAGGTTGCCAAATTCGGGAAAATGCAAGTTACCACACGCAAAGACGTCGCTGAGGTTTAAAGATGTGGAACGCGGAACAGCTGAGCGCATGCGCACTCATTTTGTCGTTATTTTTTTACTCAATAACAACTTGTCTGTTCTGTAACTGCATGAATAATGTGGTTGGCATCCCTCTACCCTATCACCCATCCCTCTTGTTTCAGTTCATTTTATCACGCCTTTTCAAAAACTCGAGGTGCCAGTTCTTTGTGCATGTGAGCGCCCTACCCTATCAACGACGAATCCATTCGCAGACTCCTCCAAGGGTCCAGACCTTCAGCTTTGAACGGCGGGTTGATTCGCCGACTGCCCGAGGGGCGCAAGCCGCACACTCCAAAGGGGGAGCAGATTCGCCGACTACCCCCCAGGTTCAGTTCAGAGTTGAGAAATCAAGCTTAAAGTTTTTTTTTTCCATGGCGCTACGCTTTTGACGGGGCAAAGCATCCATATTTCACTTCGAGATAGAGCAGACAGAAAAGAGAAAAAGCCAAAAATCTTTGAGGTTCGTAAAGTGATCGCGGTGCATAGCTTTTTGTTGCTAGGATCCCGAGCAGACGGCTTTTCCATATCTCATCCCAAGCGAGCTTCAGTTGTGGTAACTTCTCTAAGAAACTGCGCAATGGGAAATGGCTCAAGTTCCACTAAGAAGAAGGTACAAATTTGTAGGATACTTGTTCTGCTAATCTACAATTTTTTTTATTCGACTTCCGCTTTTTAGGATCAAAATCCGTAGTGTTCTATTTTGTTGTGAAGGGCCATGCCGAATGGGGACCTATTGTTTTCGTTATTTTCCGGACAGATCAGGAGAAGGTGGGGGGAGGGAGGAGAGGGAGAACTTGGGGAGGAGACCTAATTGGAGTGATTTTTTTAAGCAATGCCATAGCAACAAAGAGAAAATAACAATGTGTTTGTGTTTTGGAATTTTTGTAGACAGATTTCTAAAATAACGAGCCTTGCTGCAATGGTGCAGAATAAATTTCAACGAATTTTAGTTTTTTCTCATTTTCTTGCAAAAATCCAAAAAGGTGTATGCGTATGCGTGATGTCCCTTCGGCAAGTTCAACTCTCTACATCCAGAAAAGTCATGGTGCTAGTTAGTGAACTTGTATGGTTTGATGATCGCCTTTTCAGTGCAAAGAGAAGAACCGTAGGAATTCAGTGAAACCGATCAAAGTAGAAACAGCTGAGCACACAACGAAAGATTTGATAGAAAGAGGAGCGAAAGCTGAAGAGACTACAAATATGCAGCAAGAAAATGGAAAAATCATTCTCACCGATGGAATTGTGCAGGTATTTCTACTTCAAAACTACGACGGTTCCTATGAGATAGAAAGCTGTTTTGATAAAAATTGCTATAGCGCTCTTTATGACGTGTATCGTGAGCCTTAGAGCCAAAATCTACTGAAGTAATAACCCGTCTTTCATGTTCTCTTTTTTGATGAATATCGGTTTATTAACGTTATGGAAAATATGAAAAGAACAAAAACACAGGTTACATCCTTCCGAATCTTTTCAGCATTTAACAGTTGCTGGTGCAACTCTTGATTATAGAATAGGGAGAGGTTTTGAGGCAGGGGAATGTTCGTACTATACAGTAATACTTTTAATTTTATTTCTAAGTAGCAAACTATTTATTTATTTGTTCCTTTTCCGTTAGTTGTGCTGGCAAGTCTTTTACGGAATTACGAACTTTAAGGATTATATCAACTTGGAGAAGGCCATTTATCGACTTGAGCGGAAGAACGTTCTCAAGAAGTATGAAGCGAAGACTCTATTCGCTGACGAAATCAAAAAAACTCTCGACCAACTGGAAGCCACCTACAAGGAACTCAAAAAGCAGACGTTTGTCTCGTTTCAGTGGAACCAATTTAATTTGTTCCACATTCTACTTCAGTTTTCATCAAATGAGCAGGTGTAGAAGGAAGCATTTGAAAATAATAATTAAATGTGTTCCTTAAGACTTCCCATGAAGCATCAGAGAGTTGAGATGCCTTTAAGGCACGTCGACGTTGTGCTAAGATCAGTATAGGAAAACATGAATGACGATACAAATTTGATAACGGGGTCTTTCCTGTGCGATTTGGCAAAGTAGCATTCGTAAAGCGCATTAAGGTGACGTCTCATCTTTGCCACGGGGCTTCTATGTATGTGCCCTTCTGTCAGCCTGTTTTCCCGATAATTTTCACTTGGGAACCATTGAGGCCAGATTTAGGAAACTTGGTTCATAACAGCTACGTCATCTATTTTGAGAAAAGCGTAGCTCCTCAAATACATGAAGATTTATGCTCATGTTGCATCCGGTATGGTTGCACTTCCAACGGACATATCGATCGCCGAAAAAAGAACAGTTGATGAGAAATTTTTATAATATGGGCGGTAGGAGGTGAACTGGAATCTGAGTTTCGATTATTCACAAGAAGTTGGTCTGAGGAAGGGCGGCCGCCAAAACACGTATAATGCCAACTCTTGATGCATTCGTTATGACTTACTGATATAATCTATAATGTCTCAGGTCTACTCCTAAAGGACATATGGGGCGAAAACCATCG
>JPKZ01001879.1:88680-100550 GCA_000803305.1 Toxocara canis
ATTAATAGAATTTTGGAACGGAAATAAAAAATAAGAAATATGTGAGTAGAGCGCATAAGGTGTATAGGAATGAAGACTGTTGTCAAGTCCATATACTATTACTTTTTATGTCGCCTTATTACAATTCAACATACGCAATTCACTTGCATAGAAACAAATTGCCTCGCAAAACGATCACAATTTGCACGCTAAATGTCACAAAAAATGATGCGAAACGACGATTGCTCGTCGATTTTGCAAATTTTATTTCACTTCTGAAGCGTTGAATCATTTAGCGTAATCACGTTAAGTTGTAATGTTTCACATCGTTTTACTTCTGATTGTTTCATCTCCCGCACACCTTCAGAGCAACAATACTCATAAATGGGATTTGGATGGGGCGATCTTGAAACTTTGAAAAAGCATGCAAACGATAAGTGAAAATTACTAATCGCATTAATGAGCTATAAAAATGCTTTAAAAAAAATCACAACCCTTGCCTTTTGTAAAACGATAAAACACAAGTTGGATTCTTGAAGGTGGCAGGAATTCTTGAAATTCGAATATCGTCTTGAGTATTACTTTCTGCTATTAATCCCCATGTAGATATTTGTGATGAAACTGTTACTTTATAGGAGAAGCTACGTATTCGAGCTCAAAACGGACGTCGTACTCGCGCACAACGTCGACAATCAATTATGCCCATGGATGATGCGACAATGCCCATTACAGAAGCATAACCATTTAGATCATTCGATGTAAAAAATAGACGGACCGATACTGTGGAGTTATTTTGAGATTGATTTTATCGAACTACATAGGCGATAAAATCTGGCGATATTTCGATAAACTCTTGCAAGCTTACAGACACTTGAACGCTGACGCGTCTATGAAACGGTGTAACGGACGCTTGTGTCAAGCATGAAGTTTTGCTATACATCGTGTTCGCAAGTGAATTACCAAAATTATACCCTAATGTACTTCCTTAATTGACCCCTTAACACAAACGTTAACATATCAGCAGCAAAGGTCTCTTCAAACAGATGGCGAATTTTGTTACGTTACACAGAGTTGTGTTACTTCAAAGAATTTTGTCACGTTATTCAGTTGCACAGAACGATCAAAATACAGATGCTTCCC
Organism: Toxocara canis; assembly: GCA_000803305.1. Taxonomy (NCBI): domain Eukaryota; kingdom Metazoa; phylum Nematoda; class Chromadorea; order Rhabditida; family Toxocaridae; genus Toxocara; species Toxocara canis. The sequence continues at coordinate 89,800 of JPKZ01001879.1, forward strand.
GAGTTACAATGGTTCAAGTTACGATATTTCGAACTTACGATGACGAAACTGATACGGCAGAATTGTAAAAAAAATAATATTTGAAGTTTCTCGCGGATGGAGGAACGCAATACCGTGTATTCGATTCGTTACTTGACACTCAGGACTCCCCATTATACTGCAATCTTTTTTTTTAAAAATCCACTGCGCGACACAGTACATCACATTGTATTTATTGCATTGTGAAGTACTGTATAATGACAAACACATGTGGTTTAGATATGATCGTAATTCATGTTGTATGTTTTGCTAAATTGTTTGCTGTAAATTGTTACTAACAAGTTAGTAATAAAGTTGCTAACAAATTACTGAAAACCCTTTAAGTTCCAACTGAAAACCTTTTAAGTTCCATTTACAGATCAAATCTCGGAAAAGAATAAGTTGAGCGGAAAGAAAATTTGTAGTGTATTGGCATTTTACAGTGCTGTTGATTGTTTACCGCTATTCATCTCTCACATTTCTGAGCAAAATTCGCCATTGTTGACTGACTGGCTGATTGCAAGTTGAAGTGATGATTGCTGCAATCGATCAGTGTCAGTAACGACTGGTGGTAACTTGTGGATAATTTGCCCGCACACGAATTGGACTCAATCAGACTGTTCAATTGCCGTTCAATTCCTCAAAGAATTTCATTTTAGAAATATTGGAAACGGAATAACGTCAAGAGAAACTGTTTCGAAAGAAAAAGACATGAACCTTTGAACGATTCTCAAATGGACATTGCCAAAGATGAAACGACAGCCTTCTTAAAAACGAAACTACTTCATTTTTTATACTAGATACCATAAATTGCAAAACGCAGTTCATATTCCTACCTCGATACCTTTAAGGTTTTCAAAATTGTCATTTTTGAGAAAAAAAAGTAGTATAGCATTTATGCACAGGATTCATATTGCATGATATACGGGAGGGAAGGGGGGGGCAGACTGGTGCACAATGGTTTCCAGGAATTATTTTAGCATATCCACAGTTCCACTTACCGTTATGTGGTGACCACATCACAAATAGTGCAGCGAACAAAGATGTCAAGCGGGAAAAAAAACCGATTTTTATGCGTGCTTGCTGTAAACACTCCTTTTGTTGCCCTTTCCCCGGTTCGATATCTTTATTTGTGCATCACCTCTCCAAATCTTGACTCAATTTGATTGTTCGATTCCATGTGAAGTTTGTATCACTATTATTTCTGACAACTGCAAGAGGAAGTTCTTTTATCAGGGAATCCGAATCGAAAAGAATTCAAAAACAAACGACTACATTCGAGTGCTCTGCCTTGTACCCAAAGTGCATACTGCACAAATTGCGCCTATGAAACGCATTAGTTTGACTCAAGTGTATTGAGTGCAGATAGCACAAAGTACAATCTATACCAGTTTTCAAGTTATTCCACTAATCTCTGAATCATGTATATATATATAATATCTTAACGTGCCCTGAAAATACTATATGCATTTTTCCACTCGTTCAGGTGCAATTTCCATAGGTCCCATCGTTGAACAATTAGTTGCTAGTAAATAGCCTTCTACAAACGATCAAATTAGTTGACATTTAAAGGCGTTTTACTTTTTGCTAACATCTCGACGAAATCGGTCGATCTGGTGAACGAAACTGCCTAAGTAAACTTGTTTGAGAAAAGATTTGTGATACGAAGTCTACAAAATGCCAATAAAGTTGTCAGCACCTATCCATATAAAATAAACTGCTTGAAACAAGTAGCTGTTGTTAGTTCTTGATATCTCACTGGGATTGTTGATGGCGTTTTCTTTTTCAACTACGGTAGCGTAAATGTTGAAGAAGCAATAAAGCTGATTAATGCTAGCAAGGAAATGAAGCGTAAATGCTGGCTAATATGAACAAAACGAAAACCACTAATCTCTGAATCATGTATATATATAATATCTTAACGTGCCCTGAAAATACTATATGCATTTTTCCACTCGTTCAGGTACAATTTCCATAGGTCCCATCGTTGAACAATTAGTTGCTAGTAAATAGCCTTCTACAAACGATCAAATTAGTTGACATTTAAAGGCGTTTTACTTTTTGCTAACATCTCGACGAAATCGGTCGATCTGGTGAACGAAACTGCCTAAGTAAACTTGTTTGAGAAAAGATTTGTGATACGAAGTCTACAAAATGCCAATAAAGTTGTCAGCACCTATCCATATAAAATAAACTGCTTGAAACAAGTAGCTGTTGTTAGTTCTTGATATCTCACTGGGATTGTTGATGGCGTTTTCTTTTTCAACTACGGTAGCGTAAATGTTGAAGAAGCAATAAAGCTGATTAATGCTAGCAAGGAAATGAAGCGTAAATGCTGGCTAATATGAACAAAACGAAAAGCATTAGATAAATTCGTTGCAACTGTTCGTAACTATATTCAAACTATCCGTCTGCAACAAATTAGTGCTCGTACGTAAACGATATGCTTCTTTTCGTTGCTAACAATTTTACTTTCCTACTGGTCTGATATTTTTGTATAGCAATCCTCCACTGGAATGGCTCAATCACCTCTGAGTGTATCTATATGTCAGGCGTTTTAACTCGAGTAAACTTCCTCAATAGAACATCTTATCAGGGTCATAACAGCTGATATTAATCTTATGAGGGCAAAATATGCATTCCATTTGTGCTAGACATTTGTCGAACAAACCGTTTTCACAAGATGTTCGCCCGCAAATGAGAAGAACTTGGGTATTGGCAGACCGAAACGTTCGCACAAATCTGCAGTAAAGACCCGTTGTTCTACCAGTCAGTTAATGACAGATAACATTTTTTCCCCGTTTATGGGAGTAAGCCAGCCTCCCCTCCACCTCGTTCGATTAAGAGGTATGAACTCTGACATTGGAGATGAAACATACTAATAGATTGGACGGCTTCCGAGTTGAAACTGCCGTACAAAGGAAGAATTACACTCCCATATATGTACCAACGGGCTGGGCAGTAACTCAGTGGTAGAGCTCCCGCTTCGTATGCGGGGAGACATGGGTTCGATTCCTGGCTGCTTCCCTGATGGATCGCCAGCACGCTGACCACCAGGCGTTCCGGAACCGGTCAAAATAATCATGCTTGGGCATGGTTGTCAGCTGCATCGATACGGGAATCGATGAAATCACAGCTGCCTTTGCAACCCTTTGCATATATATCAACGTATAGACGGTAGTATAATAAAGTGCATAAATGAAAAGTTGGCAGATTGTCAAAAAAACACTACTATAAAGCGCCATTTCAGCCATCAGAAGGAATGCTCAAAGAATGCCGAATGGGCGCTCTATTCGTAAGGACGCTCAGAGTGAAAATATGATTCGTAATAAATTAGCAACTCTTTAAGATTTCGTTGCAATTGAATGTATATATAATCAAACGCTCGCATCCTTCGTTCTTCTTCCTAATAATACAAACAATACTATGTATTTCATTCGGATATTGACCTCTTGTGCGCCGTTGTGACCAACCGTTAGGTCGAATTGCGGTCGAAATAAGTGAGCGCATTCTTGAGATATTGGCGAACCACCTGAATTTTAAAAAAAAACAATCTTTGTATATTTTAGCATTGTTGTAAAATTATCGGTTTGCTCTCATCAAAGCTTACGCCAACAAATATTTCGAATGAGAAAATATTAACAACGTCAAAACTAGAACAGATAACAGATAACATAATCATGCGGCACTCAATGATATGATTGGATAAACAATAAAAGATAATTGATAATTAGGAGCACGAATGTTTGCGCATTCGAACCGCTTAAACCAGAAGCTAATAAGTAAAATTTGGCCTTTGCTTATGTCTTCTTAACGGTAGAATGATTCAGTGTCGTAATGTGTAAGTATACGACTCACTTTCGGATTATTGAAAGGCTGAAAAAAATTTGACGCAATACGCTTGTCAAATGCAAGCGGCCATCTGCGTGCGAACATATAAAAGCTGTTCACTATTATTGCAAATTCACTTCACTTTGTCCAACATCGTTCCTTGCAAACTTACTATCTTTACCTGAAATTTTACCTGAAACTTACCTGAAACTTACCTGAAACGGCTCCTGTAGTCATTAAGGGAAGAAACCGTCTACGCAATCAGATGTTAATTTCTCTGGCAAGCATAAAAAACTTGATGAGAGCCGGATGGGTGAAACACGGTAAGAGAATCGCAATTATATGCCAGTATACTCTGATTTCCCTTCACTGTCATGCTTTTTTTAAACATATATTTACCTTTAAAAGTATGACGAGTTAAAGTTTTGCATTCTCACCTGGTACCCTAATCACTGGATCTTTACTCGAAGAATTCTTTCCAAATAATTTTAAATTGCCTTAGCACCCCTCCCCACGCCACCCTTCTTACCTTCTTTCGTTTCATTGTGGCCATTCACTAAAACACTAGCTCAGCCTGCTGCGATAAACTACAAAGCCAACGAGGTCGAATTGCGGTCGAAATAAGTGAGCGCATTCTTGAGATATTGGCGAACCACCTGAATTTAAAAAGAAAAAAACAATCTTTGTATATTTTAGCATTGTTGTAAAATTATCGGTTTGCTCTCATCAAAGCTTACGCCAACAAATATTTCGAATGAGAAAATATTAACAACGTCAAAACTAGAACAGATAACAGATAACATAATCATGCGGCACTCAATGATATGATTGGATAAACAATAAAAGATAATTGATAATTAGGAGCACGAATGTTTGCGCATTCGAACCGCTTAAACCAGAAGCTAATAAGTAAAATTTGGCCTTTGCTTATGTCTTCTTAACGGTAGAATGATTCAGTGTCGTAATGTGTAAGTATACGACTCACTTTCGGATTATTGAAAGGCTGAAAAAAATTTGACGCAATACGCTTGTCAAATGCAAGCGGCCATCTGCGTGCGAACATATAAAAGCTGTTCACTATTATTGCAAATTCACTTCACTTTGTCCAACATCGTTCCTTGCAAACTTACTATCTTTACCTGAAATTTTACCTGAAACTTACCTGAAACTTACCTGAAACGGCTCCTGTAGTCATTAAGGGAAGAAACCGTCTACGGAATCAGATGTTAATTTCTCTGGCAAGCATAAAAAACTTGATGAGAGCCGGATGGGTGAAACACGGTAAGAGAATCGCAATTATATGCCAGTATACTCTGATTTCCCTTCACTGTCATGCTTTTTTTAAACATATATTTACCTTTAAAAGTATGACGAGTTAAAGTTTTGCATTCTCACCTGGTACCCTAATCACTGGATCTTTACTCGAAGAATTCTTTCCAAATAATTTTAAATTGCCTTAGCACCCCTCCCCACGCCACCCTTCTTACCTTCTTTCGTTTCATTGTGGCCATTCACTAAAACACTAGCTCAGCCTGCTGCGATAAACTACAAAGCCAAGGAAAATGACGACAAGTGGGTTGGTACGGCCAATTGACGTCATATGGCAACCCAATAATCATTGCTGAAGCAGGCGCTTCCCGTTGCGAATGCTATTTTTGCATTCAAAGAGGGTTTACCACGATAAAATTGCTTGCCCACAGCCTAGCGCGTTGGCCAATCGAGGGTCGTACATCTTCCTTTATTTTGCACAAATCTTGCAGTCTAATTGTTTTGGCTGTTGCAATCGTCTAAATTTATTTGCGTTCACCGCCGTTCTCGTCAGTTGTATTTATAAGTTGCGTACCGCTCTGTGTCTATCATCGTTTCGATTTTGCATAGATTTTGTGAAGCTTTCAAAAGCTGCAAATGTTAATTAGTGCTTTTCATTTGACAATCTTAAGTGGAAGCGTCGATGGCTGTAGCCATGAAAAGAAAAGCATAAGAGAAAACTTGAAATTCGTCCGTAAAATTGTATCGTGAGTGCTGCTTTTGGCTCACTTCGGGCGCATAGAACGAGTTAAATGTGTACGACACCTGCTAAAAAAATCAAGGTACAAATGAGTTAAATTACTTATTGAGTTAATAATTCACAATGTACACAACAGTACTTTTTGTGCACATAATGAATTCGTCTAATAATTAATGAGTGGAACGCCTTCCATGAGAATGGAATAGCTTGGGCAATCAAATGGTGTCATAACTTATTTCATCTAAACGCTAGAAATTTATTTAGTGGTACTCTTTTCATGTTTCCATCATACGTATTTCTCTTGGATAACGGTCTAGGAGTAATTACAGCTTCAACGTTATACAGCTTTCGTAAAAATTGCTTAAGTCATTTGAAGCTACTACAAATGACTTAAGCAATTTTTACGATCGAATTTGTACAATCGAACGAAGGCAAGTACAATCGAATTTGTTGAGGCCATAAATTTCGAGAAAATTTGACTCTCTTTTTGTATGAAGTCAAACACAATATTCTCCGAACCAAGAGAAACGGCTGAGAAGAAAAGTTCGTTGATTTGCAATAATCTGCAATTTTTAAGCAACATTTCAAATCATACCCCCACCTAATCGTCATCTAAGCCAGTATAGTGAACCGTTGTCGACGTATTCTGATCACAGTCCGCTCCCGCTCACGATTTCGTCTAAACTTTATATGTGAATCGTAATCACTGTTTGCTTATAATCACTGTTTGCTTGTTGATCATATTTGCTACGATCATTTGAGAAAGCGTGAAAGCCATCGAACAGCCATAGTAAGAGCGCTTTTCATTTGCTAACTGAATTTACAAAAGATGATCGTTTGGAATCAAGTTGGCTTATTGGTTTCTTAGTGGCGAATCCTGATTTATACATACAAGGGTCATCATTTTGACAATTGTCACAGATATGCTCGATTCCGTCATGCATTTTCTTCTTGCGGTTCTTTCGCACTTATGTTCACATTTTCTTCAGAAGTCGTTAAGCAGAGTTTTACGACAATTAAGTCACCGCAGCAATTTAGCAATCTGTTCAATTACTTTCTCATTCTCCGCTGTTTAAAAGGCCATTGCTACTCAAATGCTTTTAGCTAAGCGAGCTTATTTCACATTTGGAAACAGAAAGAGGAATGGCTTGCTCCTCCAAGATCTCATAGCATTACATGGATTTTAACGAGTTTCAAAAATGCTTCCATTACGGCTTTGGTTCCGGGTTAATCTGGCTCAAAAAAATTCCTGCTCTGGCTAGATCAGGCAGCCTTCTGCAACTACAGCCTAAGAAATTTATCGGCCTGCGAGATCACAATGCAATCAGGCACTATTTTGTCAAAAAAGTCACTTGGGAAAAGATTCGTAGTTTCCACGCTTATTTTTCTCAGTGATGAATACTTTAAATCAACAACACCCCCCAAATTGGCCATTCCAAAAATCTGAAACTCTTCAATGTATTTTTACTAGAAACAAATAGATTACTAAATGAATGTTTTTGATCGAAAGTTTTCATTTAGGAATATATTTGAATATGTTCTAAATAACCGAATGAAATCTTAAGTGAAATATTTCGTGTCTTATTTATGCACTTTTGTAAATTTGCATTTGAAAAGTTCTTTGTGGCGCAGCGCATTCTTCTATGCATACACATTTCAGCTTTCGAATCACTGAAGCATGATCCACAAAATTTCATAGGTCGAGCGGTTTCCATGGTGACGTGCTTACTTCTCACTCTTGTTGTTTTATTTGTCGAAAATATTGATTTTACATATTCTCATTACAGTTTTCTGTTGAATGTATCGTCGACGTATTTCGTGAGTTGTCCAGTCGTCGGAAGTGTTCCTGGATAAATAATAAATAAACAAATGAACATCTTAAAGTTGCTTTTTTTTTTGGGCACTTGAAATTTCACATGTTTTCGAGCACCGTACATCCGATTGGGAAAAGTGCAGTGAGAAATTTTTACGATTAGTGACGATTTGGTCTAGTGAGGAATCCAAGACATATGTATGCATGTGTTGGTAGTTTATTGAAGTGGATGACCGAAATAGTGGAATGGCAATCATGCATAACGTGCAATCCCATACTCGTTTGTTTTAAACACCAAAAAAAGGCATCGCAAAATGAAAACTTTAACAATGTTTGATGGCTTATGGGGCATTTTTTTCTGATGAAAAATTTCTCTTTTTTCGTCATTCAATTTTGTGATTTTGCAATATCAATCGTTTTCTTTTTCAGCTTCCAACTTTTTTCATTTGTGGGCATTCGCTCAAAAGCGTTCAAAAGGCGTTTCAATTTTTCGTTTTTCAAAGAACAATTTTTTGTTTTTCGATTTTTGATATTCTTCGAAAGTCATACTTTTGCAATTTATAGTTCCTCATAATTTACAAAAAAAGGCATGTACATGTGAGCGAAATCAATTCCCTCTTACGAATTCGCAACTGTACTCAATTTCAAATTATATGAACTGTTTTGGTTGTAGGCCAAACATGTAGGCCAATGATTGTTTTTCTCATTTCTGATAAGTGTATGGTCGACGAATGGAAATAGCTTCGATTGTTTTTGAATCCTTAAAAGAAGCAGCCAATCATAATGCAGAGAGCATTAGATGATTGCTCTTTATTTTGCGTTCTCGTTACTCGAAAAGTTCCTTTCGATTTAAATTATCTATCAGAAGCGTTTATCTTGAACTTGAAAACCCCGCTATCTTAAAATGCACGAAACGAGGCATTTTGAAGCCTTTTTAAAATGGCTTTACATTCAACAACTTACAAGTTAAATGCATATAAAATGTGCATTAGGAAGCGTCGATGATCCAAACTCCTCAATAAATGCACGCGCTTGATAGATGTGTTTTCCTCGTTTCCCTCAACCCTAGGTTTGCTTACTCAACGAGTAGTTCATTTGTTGGAGCGCCTCGAACAATGCAAATTTTTGGTTCCATCCAAATTTTCGTTTGCAAGTCGCTGAGAAAACAGAAATTAAAATGAAGAGAAAAAGCCTCGTCATTTGCATAAAAAAGAGTGAAATTCAAATTCGATTCAGTTTTATGAATTCATTCCATTCCATTCTGGTCAGATGAACCCCCAATTTGCGTTCACTGAAATCGAGAATTTGAAAAGGACGAGTATTTGCCAGTAAGGCACGTCAAGTAGGCGAATCTCTTTTCGATTATCTCGTCTCTAGCATCCATCACCGTCAAAAACGCTCTTTTAGTCCCACTTATGTGGCACTTGTTTTGCGAATTTGGTCTCGAATTATAATTTCGATAGACGTGCCATGTTTATCGAGCATACTTGGACAACATGCCGTGGGAAATATTGAAGAAAGAGAGTGCTTCGAACAAAAAAAGTTTGAATTTATTTCCTCATAGCTACAGTGGTGTTGAATTCATATCGCATCGTTTCAACCCCTTCAAAATGCAGAATAAATGAAAGAAGAAACGGAAAAATGAAAACGACAAAAACTGAAATTTTCCAAGTATCTTCAGAAACGGAAACGGATTTATCATATTATATTGCCTGCAAAGCGCTTCTCACTTATGTTCTTAAAAATTTTTTTAAGAAAATTCATTTTGATTCGAACTTTTATTCAAATTTACACATCGGAAAACCACTCCTATAGTGCGTACTTAATTTCTACGTCTAATGACGTATTTCTATGCATTCATTTTCTTGTGGACTATCTGAATTGAGGTTTTAAAAAATCTAATTTGTCCTTAATAAGTTTCAAATTAAACTAGCCGGAATTAGTAAACTACACATTAAAATTCATATCATTTAAGGTATGCCTTACGGAACACATTAAATTTAATTCTTAAATTTCTTAAATTGTAATCTGCAATAAATTTTGAGCATCAATGAAGTCGATATTTTATCCGCAGTCAGTGAGCAATTGTGCACGACTGTTATCGGTTTATGCCGATCTATATCAGTTAATGATCCAGCTCGGTGTTATTACACAATGTTGTCTGATCAAGTTGAAATTTGATAGTGCATCAATAACATATTTTGTAATACGCTCAGCGCCTCCGCCTCGATAAAGTGACCAATTCAGTTTCATTCAGCGCCTCCGCGCCGATAAAGTGACCAATTCAGTTTCATCTTAAGTTTCTCATTTTAACCACATCATATATGATATCTTAAACGGACGTTCTCTAGCAATGGCTAATTTATTCGAACATTTATTGATGCTACAGCTATAAGTTGTTAGGTAGCACAATTGAGTATTGTATGCTTCTTACTTATTTTTGTATTGTATTTTGTCGTCCTGAAGCTGTGAAAAATTTTTTAAAATACCATTTCTTTATGATCACTTTCAATTGTAAATCGACAATTTCATAGCATTTTTTCAACCTATTTTTCAATTTTTTCTCAATTTTCATTTCAATTTTTCCATTTCATTTTTCGTTCATTGGTTTATTGACAAACTTCAAGAAGAGTTATGTTGCGATATTAGTGCATCTCCGATCGTATCTCACCTTCCTTAACCTTCAACAGCGGTGACCATTCTACTGGTTGGATAGGGCTCAAAGTTCAAAGCAAAACTATCCTTTCATCACAGCGTTGTTAAGCCAATAGCATTCATGTAAAATGGTGTTTATAAGAGAGCTTTTTTTCAGCTTTTTGTATAGAGAAACTCACGCATTAAAAGTTCCTTTCATGATTCCCCTTTTAAAGCTTCACAGCATGCGAGTCAATAGATTAGCCTGGCAGGCAAAAAACAGACATATACCTTTGGGTAGCGGAAATGTCGAGTTCTTTACAACAGTTGGCAAAGAAGGTCGGACAACATGCCCTCAATGTCGTGACATGTGCAAACAAAATTTGTGCGGCTTATTTGACACTGCTAATGAATATATATATATATATATATATATATATATATATA
>JPKZ01001879.1:100731-113769 GCA_000803305.1 Toxocara canis
CGCTGTAGCATTTCAAAAATTTTTCTGTTTTTAAAAACCGAATTGACTGTAGGCCGTCATCCAAGTGAGTGCATACAAAGAAGAGAGAATGAAACGGAATCTCAGCTTAAAAAATTTTCCAATGCTTTTGCAGTGTAGATTTTGTTGCCTATGATGATTTCAGTGGCGAATCACTGATAAGATAGTGTTTTTCTTTTTTCAACGTATAGCTGTCTGAGTTATTACAATTGCTCTTTTGAATCCTGTCAATGGTAAAATTTTTAAAAGCCATTAGGGATCAATTGAAACTACCTATAATAAAATTAAAAAGTAGTGAAAAATTTTGATGATTAGATTTTAAAAAAATTTCATACAGTTTTCGCAAAGGATTTAACTTGTAAGCTAGTATGGATTTTGTTTTGGCACGCCTACTTTTTGCTTTCTGAAACTAAGCCAGCACGAACTACGTGTACTTTTTCTTTGATGATCTAATTATACTTTGCCTTAATGACTTATACATAAATAGTTCTTCATTGAGGCGTCCTGAGTGTGCTAAAAGTTAATGCTGCCGAAACTTGGTTTTGGCAAATTGCAATTTTGTGGCCTTCTGGTACTCCTGGTACTTCTGTAATCGTGATACAACCCATTTCGGGCTCCTATTACCAGTCAGTCTACTAAAAGGTTAATTCAAAGGAAAGTTCCTTGGTGAATGCTGGAAACTTTTTGGGAAACGATAAGAAAGAAAGCGCTGTTATTTGCAAAGGCTTTTGCAACAGTTTATAAATCTTTTCCATAAATACTTCATCCGAACCAATAACCCGTATTTTCGCTTCAATGTTGCTTTACGTGATCGTTTGAGCATACAGCCATCGTTCATAATAATTGTTTACTTGGTTGGCACTATAAAGCGCAACCAGTAGAATTGGGATCACATCCGTTTTCCTCCTCTCTGTTCTCCTTAATGAATCCTCTCGTTCTGAATTGACGGCAACTAGCGCTGATCTTTTGGCTTTATATCAGAGGACAAAAAGCGATCGCATCATATTACCCGATCACACCGTCATGTGAACTGAATATATAGTAACACATTCAACACATTTCACAGGGTTGTAAATGCGTCTAATGCAAGCGCTACTCCTTTTTTTTAAAGTTTTCGCAGCGAAGTTAACCATACGAAAAAGAAGAAAAAGACTGCCGTTTTCAGTTCGATATCCGTTTTCTAATGTAGCTGAGAGACAGCCATAAACCGAAAGACCGCCGTACGGTATTCGGATAGTATTTTGCAAATTTTAATTCATTTTACTTTGATTGTTGCCCAACACTATCGCTTGAGCGAGCGCTAAGAGCGATTCACGGAGAGCGTTAAGAAGAACGAAAACGAGTGTTTAGTGGGATCTCATTTCCAACAATCAAAAAGATTTTTTTTTCAAATTTCTCTCATTTGCTAGGCTGTAAGTTAAATACCAATTGAAATTTTACAGCTTATTTTAGTTTTTTTTTTTCGCTACCTAAACGAAATCGAAGGAGGACAAAAATGTGATCTAAAAATGAAACGCAAAAATATCTTCAAAAGAGCAACGAGTAAAACGTGAAGATGCTTTATGGGTAATTACGTTAAATACTATTTTTTCAAAATAACAAAAGGGCGATCGCTATTAGATGTCACATAAATGGAATGGTAGAAAGCTATTATATGATGCTTTTATTTGTTCGCTATTCATGCATGCAAAAGCTTAATTAGTCAAAACGGCTTATTGCGACAATATTCCAATGAACTAGAACTGTTTTTGCTATTTGATTGGCATTCGGCTTAATCGTTAAACTAAGGAAAATCGTTAATCGTTCAAAGCGTTCGGCTCAATCGTTTTTTTTTTTGCGCCTCGTGAAAATTTCCAGGTTTTTCAAAACTCTATGCACATTTCAGCTCTCAATAAATTACAGCCAACTCGTTCACTCGATAAACGGCAATCTTGACCATTCTAATAGACAGTTATTTTATAATTAAGCACCGGAGTTTGGCTGTATTCGTTAACAGCCATTTCATAAAAAAATTTAACTTATGTAGCTCTAACCAGTGGTTCGTATGTCGAGGTTATCGTTCAGTGACTGAAAAAACTCGGTAGCAGAGTTAACTAATTCAAAATTCATTCTGAGATTGGTGGTTCCAGCTGTTTAAAAGCCAATCATGCTGATCCACCTACGAATTTCTAGTATCGTCTTAATGACTACACTCTCTTGACTATCCCTTTTGTGCATGTGTTTAGGTATAATTGAAAACATTTTCCGTTTACTATACTTGTTCGTAGTGGTTAGTTCTAGATATCCATCCAATGACAGATATGATTTGTTAGGCGATGTAGAAGCGTGCACATCGAATGGAAGTGCAACGTACATAATGCTGTGGGAAACGAATCAAAGCGGCAACAGCACAAATCCGTTGGGAAACGACCAATTGTAGCCTTTCAACTCAGTCGCTCGTAAATGAATTTCTGCTGACGTATTGAAATCGAACGCGCAAATCCTTCTGATTTGCACGCTGTTCTCAGCTCGGCTTTTTTTAGAATGTTGTTAGGCGTTCTTCACAGTTCACGAACTCATTCGGCTTAGAAGATACTCGCCCTGGGTTAACCATCTTATTCGATTCACAAAACGATTACGGAAGGGCAGAAGTTTTAGGGGCAACATTCCCAAGGGTTTCGCTTTAAAGAGATTTTGGTGCTCCATGTAATTTGGCCTTCTTTGGTTACACTGAGTCTGCTGAACCTTTAGATTTGCTGCGGCATACTTCATGGTGAACACTAATGATATTCTTGTGGTGCATCGCTCTTCTGATTGTTGTTTTTATTTCGCTTCACTCCGGTCCTACTTTTTGTGAAAAAAAATGGCCCAACTGTTGGTTTAGCAGAGTCGAGGTGAGAGAAAGGTATACAAAGTTGGAGCTGCAGCAGATCGTAAAAAAGTGTTCAGCTTATCTTTAATACCCATTATGTTCTTCGTTTACATTAGATTACAGTTTCGTACAGTAATAAAATCTACTTTATATAATTGAGCTTGATCAAGCGAAAGTGTCCGAGTCGTTTAACCATCATAAAACGTATGTTTTAAATTCGTTTATCGACTTTTTCTCCGCTTAGCTTTACCTTCCATTCACTTGTAGTTAGTTAGTTGTTGATGGTGTTCGATTATGGATCACACTACTCGACTACAACGAATAACGCACATCGAACTTCGAGTAAGGCTTCACGTGTAAGCATAATTTCATCGTGGCCTCTATTCATCTATTGCGTGCTCAATTGTCGTTCGCTTTATCGTCGAGTGGCGTTGTTGTATTGCCTATGATATGCATTGCCTTGCGTGCATACAAACTTATCAAGCAATGTGTAGAAACTTGCATGATACTGAAATGATTTTTAGGCTAAAGGTTGTTCGAATGAGCGATAAGTGACGCAAATTGACTCCTAAAGTAGACTTAATTGTTGGTGATGATCCATTCACGATGTCTTTTTGATGATAAATTCTAATTGTTGAACTATTCATTTGCGTACTTTAAAATTTTCTAGATTACCTGCAAAAGAGCGCTATTGCTATGTTATCATTGATCATCTACAAAGCAATGCAATGGTCGTTTAATTGTATTATTTTTATATTTTCAACTGGAAGCTATTATTAAAAGAATACGTGACAAAAACTATTCGAAAGAAAAGTACCGGAAATTATCTTTCGTTTCATGAAGTTCTTTCAGACAGCTGTACATTACGTTTCACCCTTTTTAATAGGCCGAATAATTATTGAATCTTAAGTGCATTCAACATGCAAAGATTTCAAAGATGCAAAGGGTTCAAGGCGAAAGGTTAATTTCAAGCGCTCGTCTTATGCCGAAAACGAGTATGCGAAAGAGCGAGAGCACATTTTGAGAAGTGTAAAAACGTTTGTTTACAAAAAGTGCGAAGAGAGATGTGAACGCTGAAATGATAATCTCCCTATCTGTGCTGATCATTCTCTTTATGGTATTTCTTAAAAGAGGAGGGAGGGAGGGAGGGTGAGACTCCGTGGAGGAAGGGGAGGGCACGTTCAGAAAACCATGAAGCGATCTTGTTGGAGAATATCTGATTGAGGGATGGCTCCAATCGAAAACAAGAAATCAGGAAATTGCATCTTGAGTTGGTTCCAGCAGTACTCTTGGTGAATGCTAAGCGATTAAGCAGCTAGATGTTGAGAGGAATTCGTTGAGTATCGTCGAAACACAAAAACTCGATGAGATGCTGCGGAGCTAACGAGAGACCACAACGAAAAAGGAGCGAGCAAAAAATCAAGAGGTTGCTTCTCTCCAGATTGCCGTCGATGAATGGATCCGTTGGGAACCCAACAGCATATAGGCGTCTTTTCCATTCTTTTTTTTTTCAGCTGCTATTGTTCATCGCTACAGTCTCAAAGATTGATTGATATCTGTTATAAGGTTGTTCAAGTAAGCGGTCACTGTGTCTGCTGCTCTGAGTATTCGATTTGTTAGTGAAATTTCTGCTCATCGTCTGATGGCATTTCCGAATTGCAAGCTCGTCTTTGCGTCAAATGCTCATACCAGTCGGTGATATATTGCGACGACTAGTGAAAACCAGCTCGATCTTTTTTTTTCACACACAATGCTTAACAAACTGCATGCAAAAAAAATTCATATAGTTTGACGTGATGGTTGCAACTGAGCTCAACGAAATGCCAGGCTGACCTATTGAACAATATATCATCTCGTCCACTGGGGAACGAAACACGTCGCTCGATCTTCATAGTTGAATGTTCGGTTTCAAAATGTCATTGGTGGTCTGGATGATTGTTCGACTACCATCTTCGTTTCTCTCCTGATACTTGTCCATCATAATATCCTTTGGATTTTAGGTTACCACAAAATATAAAGATTTTATGCCGAATAAGCTATGAGATTCTGTCAATTAACAAAAATGCCATTTGATAAATATTGTTCATACTCAATTAAATTTTCAAAAAGTTAAATTTACGACTAGATGGTAATCGAGATTGGTCAGTTTTTCTGTAGTTTCTATGAATTCGAAACCTTATCAAAAAACCAACGGAAATCACTTTAAATCACTTCATTGGCCATTATGATGATGTAAATTTAAATTCTGTTGACGAATTTTTAAAATAATTTTCTAATTTCTAATTTGTTCTTCTACTTTTAAACTTCCAATCCGACTTTTCTAATTTGAAATAATTTTAAATGTTTCGTGTAAAAAATATAATCGAACCATGAAAGTTATTATGGAGATACCTCAAGTACGACGACCGATTTTATGTAAGCTGACATAAACTAGGGAAAAGTTATGATATTTCAAACTGGCCTAATTGATCATCAAGAGAACGAAATTTTAGAGGAGGCAAATCACATCTATCGTTTTCGTTGCTCGTTTTCCATAATTCAGTTTATTAGAGAATATTCAATAGCCCTAATTTTTTGAAAAATTTTTTCTCCTTGAATGCATTCATTAAGTTTACTTTATTAGGTTTACTTAGTTGTTCAATCGATATGACGAGAAAAAAAAAGTTTTGTATATAGAAGAGCGTAATCGTAGTTTCTCGTGTATATGCTCTAAATGAGTTATTTGCGTAATTGAATTTGTAATTTGACGCTTGCGGAAATAAATATACAAAGCGAACGTGTAGAGTGATTCGATTGTATGCGAACAAAAAAAAATGAAATCCGAGAAAGTTGCATAGACTGAGAGTAGAAGCTGATTAGTAATCGGATGCGAAAATGTGCGCACTTATTTTTGTTTTATTTTTCGCATTTTTCCAAAAGCTTTTTGATCAGTCGACATATTGTCGATCAGTCGACAATATATGCTCTCATGCAAGCCCTACTATAACACCAAAAAACTATATATCATATTGGATTCGCTCTATTGTGCTCACTACAATTGATGCTTGATATGATTTGAAGTGATATCGACGTCTCATTACTTCCGATTGTGCTATTGACGTTGTTCATTAATAACTATTTTTAATAATAATTTTAATTTTTTCAAATAATTTTATTTTTTTTCAAATTTAATTTTTTAATTTTTTTAATATTAATTTTTACTAATAACTTAATCATATTTAATAGTAATTTAATTTAATAATAATTTTCTAATAATAATTTTTTTAAATAGCTATTTTATATATATTTTAAAACAATAGGCTAGAAATATATGGCATAATATTTCTTCGTTTAGCTTTATACATTCATTTGATGTGCAACGTTGATTTCGCTCACTTAAAGAAGCTTCCGCATACTCTTTTATTATTGATTTTAGCGTTTGTTCGACGATTGGGCGCTTTGATGGCATTCAAAAATGGGCATCACATGCATTTATTGTTTGAGAATATGCGAAAAAAAAAAGAGAGAACATTTTATCGTCATTTGTTAGATATATGGAATCGTACAGAATCGCATATTGGTAACAGCCTCGTCAGCTTTTCTCTTTTTTTTTTGTTGCAGAAAATGCACTATCACATGAAGCTTCATAAATTTCCTCTAAAGCTTTTAGGCATTCTCTACGCGTTTATTTTATTTTATTTTATTTTTTCGAGCACACGGATCGATGCCACATTTATAGTCACCATTTTAGCTATGAACTGTGATCCCTTACAGATATTTAATTCCGAATTGTTGAACTGACATATAATGGAAAAATTTTCTCATCAGTTTTTAATTCGTTCGAAATTCGCGATTTCCACAAAAAAAACATTTATGTAAATCAGCTTAGAACGTTATTAGATGGTACAATTATCAAGCATTCATCCAAACATAAAAAATAAATTTTCGACAAAGCACTTCAAGCTGTTGTTGGCTTCCTTATGCTTAATAATGACTTATTATCATATTGAGCGCTATTCCAATGGATTTTCAATCATTGTACGTATATAATAAACGAGTTCAGCAATGATGCTTCTCGACATTATTCAGTGTCTATTTTATAGTAGCCTTTTTATATTTCTTTATTTTTTCGCTCAAATATTCAGCCTTTTATTGTCCTTCGATATATGAATAGTTTCTTCATAGCAGCACAAGAAAATATCGCCTTTCTTTCGGTCGTTTTCTTGTGAACCTCATCATCTCGAACGTTATACAAATGCTTCTCATTTTAATATCTAAATAATGCCTATTTTTTAGTTGAGTGAGCCTCATTGTGACTTATAGATTTTGTCACGGATGAATCAGGGAAAATTGGGGCACTTGTTACGACATGCGTTTTTATTGTGCGCGACTCACCACTTATAAGTCTGGGCGGTGATGCTATTGGTGGGTCTGATGGCCGCAAAAACGCCATTGAGGCTTTGCGGCGGACGGACTCTGCATTTGAACAAATTGCAAGCCCAGTTGCTCTCGCTCATATGAGTCTCATTTCCATGCCGTTTACTTTTCTGTCGAACGCAGTAATCGAAGAAAGAGTGCAATTGTTGCGCTTCTAGTTACAAGTTTGCAACAATGCGGCGAGCTGAACTGCAAGAAGTTGTTCACTAGTTTGTTACATTTCGTTTGATTCAATAATGCCATACTCTTCATCCTCAGATCGTTCCTTTAGATGTTTCTGAAGCGCTCTACGAATCAGCATATTGCGCATTTTGTTCTCTACCATGTGAAACCTCGAATTCATGCTGCAGGGAATATCGCAGTCCAGCTTGGCAAGAGTGAGTGGATGGATGGGTGGATGAATTTGCCGAGGAACTGCGATAATGGAGGCTGTTCAATAGTTTGTTGCATTTCTGAGACACTTTCATTTTCTTAGAATATTAGCAGAATATTTCATACACGAATGGGATTTATATCGTATTTAGTTATATCGTAACTGAATTAAAGAATTGCTATGTACAAGACCCTAGTGGATTTTTACTCCATTTTATACTTGCAATGCCATTTGTAAATTCCATAAATAGTATGAAATTAGTACAATAGTGTCATGTTACTTTTTTTTTCAAATTTTTTCCGATTTCTTAAATTTCGAAGGCATAAGCACTTTTAGTGAATGTGGAATATTTGAATTTTTTCCGCACTGTTATTGCTTTTAGAGTCGATCTTTTAAGGCTAATTTCCGGTTGGTTTTAGCAGTGTGAAAAGAGTTATATGAATATAGCGTAGGTATAACATAATCGAATGAAATTCTATCATCAGTAATGTAACGTAACATCTATATAGCGTAAGCATAACACAATTGCCTCATTAAAAAATTGAAGTCGTAACATTTACAGTTGACATCTTTAGCATTGTTTATAAAATGCAACGATTTTAACGCATTGAATAACGCACATTAACGCTAGGTTTCGGGCGGCCATACTATGCATGGAAATTGTTCAGTTCAACATCACATATCCAAGAGAGGTGATAGTTGAGCAAATTCAGAGTTTTGCTTTTTTGGGAACGCTAACCTAGGCGAAAAAATTCAGATAGTCATAATATTTAACGATCTATCTAAACATAGTGATGATTGGTTTGTAAATGACACCCTGAAATACATTTTTTTTTCTGAATTAATTTTTCGAATAGAAACCGATCATCTCCAGCTCACTTGAAGTGTTGGCAAAACAAATGATGGAAGTTTAAGCCTCATCTCTTAAATAAAATATGAAAAAAAAAGCATTAGGGCACTAAAATGTCATACAGTTCCTTCCGAAAGAATTATTTGCAACGACTGGTTGAGGAGAACGGAAGGAGAGTAGAAAGGCGCCTAGAGCTATTGCGTTATATCAAAACCAATACGCCTGATCTTGGAGTAATGAAACTTGCTCGTAATTTCGAGAGAATCATTTAAATATTGACGATTTTTTTAATTCAAAATTCTTTTTTTTTCAAATTTAGCTCAACATTTTCGGAGATTCGTTTCGAAATCTTCACTTCGTCGTTATCTGTTCCATTTGAATGAACCGTATTTCCGAATACCAAATGTGCTTCAAATTTCATACAGTTATATCTCTTCATTCTATTTTCCATTGCGCTTCACAAAACACCCCCTCAAACGCATCGCCATAGTATCAATTGCGATATATCCGGGAGTTCATCAATTTTTAATTGCTTACTCGTTTCAACCATTAATTGTTAAATGCGATAAGAATAAACATTGTGCGAACATTTTACTTCACTGAATGCACATTATTTTTTACTAACTGCAACCTTTATGGATCATTTGGCTTATAGCATACTTTTCAATAAACGTTTAACACCCTTGGTTGTTATACGTCCGTTTACCTATACGTATAGAAAAGTTGGCCGACAAAAGTAGATTGTCACCAAACGTTAGCGAGCTATTGAAATCTTGTAGCGCATTGAATAAAAAAACTTGCAAACAATGAAAAGCTTCCTAAAGTATGGTGAACAAAGTGCTCTTTAGTATATCCGGGCAACACTAAGCGCACTCTAACAATGTTATGCAGGTTATTAGCAGCTAATTAATGACTCGAACTTTTACACCACGCCATTTTTGCATTACTTGCGACTTCCAAATCACATTGTGGCGACTTCGTGTCCGTGCTTATTTCCATGAATGTATGCCTGTGTCCGTGTTCAGTGCCTGTCTGCCTATCTGTCTGTCTGTCCAGCAGCTTCAGCCGGCTAAGAGCTGAGGCTAAAACTGAATGAAATTATGAAATACGTATGCACAATCTGCTGACTCTAAGCTAAGCCTCTGTCAAACCAAATCGATGTTCCCAGCCATATTTCAGCCCCATAAAGTGGACGAAAAATTCTGAAACATTTAACGATCTATCTAAACATAGTGATGATTGGTTTGTAAATGACACCCTGAAATACATTTTTTTTCTAAATTAATTTTTCGAATAGAAACCGATCATCTCCAGCTCACTTGAAGTGTTGGCAAAACAAATGATGGATGTTTAAGCCTCATCTCTTAAACAAAATATGGAAAAAAAGCATTAGGGCACTAAAATGTCATACAGTTCCTTCCGAAAGAATTATTTGCAACGACTGGTTGAGGAGAACGGAAGGAGAGTAGAAAGGCGCCTAGAGCTATTGCGTTATATCAAAACCAATACGCCTGATCTTGGAGTAATGAAACTTGCTCGTAATTTCGAGAGAATCATTTAAATATTGACGATTTTTTTAATTCAAAATTCTTTTTTTTTCAAATTTAGCTCAACATTTTCGGAGATTCGTTTCGAAATCTTCACTTCGTCGTTATCTGTTCCATTTGAATGAACCGTATTTCCGAATACCAAATGTGCTTCAAATTTCATACAGTTATATCTCTTCATTCTATTTTCCATTGCGCTTCACAAAACACCCCCTCAAACGCATCGCCATAGTATCAATTGCGATATATCCGGGAGTTCATCAATTTTTAATTGCTTACTCGTTTCAACCATTAATTGTTAAATGCGATAAGAATAAACATTGTGCGAACATTTTACTTCACTGAATGCACATTATTTTTTACTAACTGCAACCTTGTTCAAGCTGTTGTTGGCTTCCTTATGCTTAATAATGACTTATTATCATATTGAGCGCTATTCCAATGGATTTTCAATCATTGTACGTATATAATAAACGAGTTCAGCAATGATACTTCTCGACATTATTCAGTGTCTATTTTATAGTAGCCTTTTTATATTTCTTTATTTTTTCTCCATTGCGCTTCACAAAACACCCCCTCAAACGCATCGCCATAGTATCAATTGCGATATATCCGGGAGTTCATCAATTTTTAATTGCTTACTCGTTTCAACCATTAATTGTTAAATGCGATAAGAATAAACATTGTGCGAACATTTTACTTCACTGAATGCACATTATTTTTTACTAACTGCAACCTTTATGGATCATTTGGCTTATAGCATACTTTTCAATAAACGTTTAACACCCTTGGTTGTTATACGTCCGTTTACCTATACGTATAGAAAAGTTGGCCGACAAAAGTAGATTGTCACCAAACGTTAGCGAGCTATTGAAATCTTGTAGCGCATTGAATAAAAAAACTTGCAAACAATGAAAAGCTTCCTAAAGTATGGTGAACAAAGTGCTCTTTAGTATATCCGGGCAACACTAAGCGCACTCTAACAATGTTATGCAGGTTATTAGCAGCTAATTAATGACTCGAACTTTTACACCACGCCATTTTTGCATTACTTGCGACTTCCAAATCACATTGTGGCGACTTCGTGTCCGTGCTTATTTCCATGAATGTATGCCTGTGTCCGTGTTCAGTGCCTGTCTGCCTATCTGTCTGTCTGTCCAGCAGCTTCAGCCGGCTAAGAGCTGAGGCTAAAACTGAATGAAATTATGAAATACGTATGCACAATCTGCTGACTCTAAGCTAAGCCTCTGTCAAACCAAATCGATGTTCCCAGCCATATTTCAGCCCCATAAAGTGGACGAAAAATTCTGAAACATTTTCCAACGGGTCGTGTTGCATAGTCACTAAAGGTATCTCAAAGAAGCAGTGCTTTAGCAGACGGTTCGCCCAAATGGTTGGGTTGGATAAGATATGAATTTTTGCCACCTTCCACAAACTTACGAAACACGACGCCGCTTTGAGGTATAAGTCGCTAAAATGCAGATGTGCCAGACCCTTGGCAAGCATTACCAGCTGATTCGCAAAGTACTGCAGCATTCATCTTGGCGACCCAACATGGACGTCCAGGACGGATTGTCTTAGGTTGTTACTAACGGCTACTATAGTAACAATCTAAGATAATCCGTTTATGAATTATTTATTGGCGTCCCATAAAATGTACGTCAATAAACAATTAATAAACGAACTTTTTCCCAAACGGATTGCACCGAAATGTGGTAATTAATTTTCGCTATAAGCAAGCGTGAACGAAATATTAAAAGTAATCATTAATTCTAGCCAATGTAAAGCTGAAGAAGAGGCTGTCATTGAGACTGCTGGAAAGTGTTGCAAGAGAATGAGGCTACAAGAATGGCACCTAATCAGTGACTTAGCCATCTAATCAGGTTTTAATAAGTTTTTTTTTTTCAAAACATTTCAGATGCCGCTGTAAATTCCTACCCTCAGAAGTTTGATTGGAAAATTCCAGTCTTAAAGCAAGCAAATTCAACCAGAAAGTTTTGAGGTTAGCGAACCAGCCGGGTACTAAGCCTCATCTGCACATCGTATTTCTTTCTAGCGTTTTTTTTAAAATTCCATACACTCTTACGCCTGTACACTTCTTCATATACGATTGGTATCATTCTTATATAAACAACAGGTTCGTTACTGCATCAGCTGTTGCCAAGTTACTCCATAAGATATTTTACTTGCGGTTAAAGATCATCATGTAACTCGAAGAGCTAAATGTTTACTTAATTGCTTTTCTCATTCGACTTTTACTTTTAAAATTCATAGACCTAGCTATCGTTTGCATTTATAAAATCACTCACTCATTTAGCAAAGTATTTTTATTAACAAAACAATATTTTTTAGACGACTTTAGATGGGCCTAAAAATTATTGCTCCCTCCTTCTTGTCGAAAATTTTGACGTCTTAAGCGAACCTTTAAAGATCCTCTTCCTTAACGTGGCGCATTTTGATATGCAGAAAAGCTTTTCAAAAATTGCTGCGGTGTTTTTGGGAAACAGTCACGCATTTTACACATTTCTGTATCCATAACAAATTGGGACCTTATGACTCGCTCCTTATGGCGCACGTATCTTAGACTCAGTGTGTTCGCGAGTTAGCGTTCGATAGGCATCGCACTGTACGCGTAAACACACAGCGCTCATCTTAATTGTTCGATTTGATGCGACGTCAGCTCCTTAGCAAATACGAATGAGGAGACGCTGTCACTGACAAGCACCAAATTTTGAGCTGCCTTTAATAAGAAAATATCATGCAAACAGGTAATCTTCAGCGAACTGCTTCAGATAATAGTTCCAAATTGTGGTATTTTCAAAAAACTACGCTACAAACTGCGAAAACCATACAATCATTCAAAACATATCTTGTACATTCAAAACATATCTTGTAAAAAGATGCAAGAGCGGTAGCAGTAGAAGAGCTTCAAAGCACACTTCCTTCCCTCTCCCCTCATTCCCCCCCCCCCCAAAAAAAAAGA
>JPKZ01001879.1:136646-151000 GCA_000803305.1 Toxocara canis
ATAAACAGAACTATATGCAGCTAAACGATGACTTGTCGCTGCTTTGTAGACGTGGCTTTTATCCACAAGACGTGTGAGTGTCTATTGGTTATTGCCTTATAATAAAGTTGTTCGACAACTTTTCATATTCGTTCTTCAGCAAAAGTTATTACGATGGTTAAATCAGATTTGGTTGTAGAAATATGCATTGTTTACATTTAGAAGATCATTGGCAAAAAACTTTTGATTTTTCTATCAACGATCATCGCGCGGAAAATTTCGGCGATCGCTATCATAAATAGTTGTAAACATTTTGCTTCAATCCAACTAATAGCTTGTTAGTGATTCATCTTTCTGAAAATTGTTGGGTATTTACTGAAAGGCATTCTGCAGACACGTCGAGATAGCTTGCCAATTTGACATAATGAGCGCGAGAACTTTTCGTGACGTTCACTCATTTTAATATTGATTGCATTGAACACTTCCAAAAAATTGCCCATTAATCGCTATAAGAAAGATTTTCTAATATCGCTCTAAGTATTTTTTTTGTCTTACAATTAGAGTGTGAGAAATTATGAAATTCCATAGTTTCATTTTTACAAAAAGATTCTATAGATGTACAACGAATATCTGTTGAAGATTTTGGTCAAACACGGCGAAAATCATCGAAATTTTCGTTAGAGTTCGATTCATCGAGAAGTCGATCGGGTAGTACGAGTAGTGCCCGAAGCACCACAAGTCGAATGAAACATCCTATTGCTATACGAAATCGGCAACTAATTCAGGTAGTTTAAGAAAAAAAAAAAGCTTCTCAAAATTTTGAAAAGTAACAATTAATTCAGATCATTTAAAAAAGCCCTTGAAAAATTTTTCAAGTTTAATTTTTTCATGGGAGCAACTTGTTTTTCATCTGTTTGGCAAAAAGCAACTAAGCGGACTTTAACATTATTAGTGTTGATGAAGATGCTGTATTATTCTTTACAAATCTTTTTGCGCTGTAATCTTTGAGTTTTCATTTTTATCATTTTTTATAAAAAACGATCGTTTACTTGTGCATTCTTTCTTTGCTATTTTCTTGATGTTTCCCTATTGCAAAGTTGAAAAATTAGAAAAATCTAGCGTTGAAATTGTTGACACGAAACAGCATGACGTCATTGGATTTTTAAAAGTTTTGGATTTTTAAAAGTTTTGGTCTTTTTTGAAAAATTGATGTTAACTGGATTCATTTCACATTATCGTTTAGATTAGATCGGTGCCATTATTTTGCTAGCGCTTCTATGAGTCATTCAGAGTTGAGGATGCACAACGTGCAAATCGTTTCTGAGATATCTGGGTCTTATTGTTTGTGTTTAAGGCAGTATAAAAATCTTTTAGGATATCTGATTCAAGTTTGAAAAGTCACCAGCTCATTAGATGCGAATCGATCTCGTAAGGTGTACCGGTGCTTGTAAAAATCTTAGACTAACCTTCTTAGACTAACCTAGATTAGACTAACCTTCTTATGTCACAGTTACCCTTTCTATTGTAAAGAGTAAATTATATGGGCGGTTGACGTGAAGAGAAGAGGAGGGAACAAACACTAAGCGAAGAGAAGAGAACAAAAACAATGTGATGAAGGGTATCGATTTTAAAGCTCTAATATTTCTAGACGTTAGGATATTAGTGAGGCAATTTTTTGATATTTATGCATAATGTATTTTAATGAAAAAATTATCGCAAATTTTTGCAATTTTTTTTAGAGTTGCTTTCAAAATCCGCATGAAATATTGGGTAAGAAAATTATGAAACGTGCATGCGAAAAGCGTTTCGAATTTGGATTGTTCTATTTGAAATTGGATAGCGAACAAAAGGATTCGATCGAAGAAAACATCAAAATACTTCTGAAAAAAGCTGTCGCCAATATCGATTTTATCGACGAGGTAATTATTTTTCTTGGAACATACATGAAATGTAAAAAATTTTGAAAAGTAATTCTTTTTTTCCGGCTTTTTCCGGCTTTTTCCGGCTTAAAACATTCAAGATGAAATGTTGAGCTCAAGAAAGAAGCAATTCTACTTGCGCGCCAAATCGTTCATTGATCTTAGTAGATGTTCACTTCATCTGCTCTACGTTTCTCTAGCATCAGCTTTTTTTTTTTCTGTTCATAACAACGCTTTGCAGCTGATCTCGAAATCTCTTCAAAATTGTATGTAACGCTGTGCGCTGTAAGTGTATATAGCATAATAAGTGCCGATATTACGGCTGGTGACACTCAGTGCTTGTTGACGGAAAAAGTTCTTTGAAAGGTTTATACACTCGCACCCTTAACAGAACATTACATACGCGATATTCAGTATATTCATGCACTTTGATCATGCACATTTCAAAACAGTCATTTTTTTGTGAGACGCGTTTGATGGTATGACATTTTAAAAGATTGAAACGAAGTTATAGTGTTCAAGGCCGCATAAATGAACCAGTGCTTTCTCATACAACTCTATTATGCGTTATTTTTCCCTTTTAGTGTGTGGTATATATATATATATGTATATATATATATAGGTTCAACGGTTATTAAGGTTCAACGGCTCGCAGAGGAATTTGGCGCTAAGCACGTACAATATCGTACGCAAGGCTTTAAGCCCGATTTCTTTGCGATTTGTGCGGATGCAACAATAACGGAGTGTGCCTTCCTCGATAACGCTGTTCATCCCGCACATCAGACACTCAACGCATTCTCGACATTTATCACAATGGTTCATCTTTCAAGTTGTATTAATTGTTTGTTTTCCAAAAACAATTGTTCGCTTTTCAAAGACAGTCTGTCTTCGTTGCTTATGTGATAAAATAATTTTCGCATTTATTAACCTATACTGTACTATACTATCCCCTATTGTTCCAGAACACAGTTTAATTATCTAGCCTCAATTATCTAGCCTCAAAGTATAGTAAGTATATTATCAGGAGAAAATTGTTCCTACGATGAGTTGATATTTTTAAGCTTCACACTGCAAGGTAATTTTAGCATAATTTGTTATTCAGTAATTTGCCCATGTTTTATCGACCTGTTCATCATATTGTTATGTTGCTCATGATGAATTATTGAAGGTGTTTTCATCAGTTCGAGATGGTTTCTATGCGGAAATGCGTCGTATGCGGCGTACTTCGAACAGTTTCAGTATCGGCTCAAATTCATCATTTCAACGAAAGAAATTTTCCGAAGACCTGACAGCCGCAGACCTCTCACCGAGGTATGTATACTATTATGAATGCATTTATGCATCTAGCCTTATAGTTCTGTTTTTATCACCTAGCTTTATAGTTTGGCGTCACACTTAAAAAACTCTGAAAAGAAAAACATAGCTGAAGCTCTTAGAAAAGACACATTTTGAATACAGAAAATGCACTGGACTAGCATTCGTATGCGTTCATGCTATTCTGGATGTCCTAGCTGTTATGTTTAAGTTATAGTTTCCCTTTTCTGTAGTATAATCAAACCAATTTCATCGAGTTGTGGTTCCATTGGTGAGAATCATTATTCTTCTGAAGACGGTTGCTATTGATCTGAAGAAATTTAAAAGTACACCTTTGCGCAATTCGAATTTGACATAGGAGGTGCAGAAAATTTAATGCGATAAATTTTGAGTAGCTAAATGAGTACTGGAACTTTTCCGAGCATTTTCGATACAAAAACTCAGTGCGTCAAAAGACGTGCGAAAATTTGAATTATGTATAAATGATGTGATCGGGTTCATGTACTAAATGGAGTCGAGTCCTATGCTGTGATCTATTTTCGGAAGATTGGAGTGATATAAGCGAAAAGGTTCAAAACTGACAGCGCAAAGAGAGAAATGATTAGCGACAAATGGAAAACCTAAGAAGGTAAAAGTGACAAAATCTCCCGCTGAAATGATCAACCCCCTCCGCCCAACCATCACCCCTCCCTCCATCACCCCCTTTCCTCACATAGCGACATTTTCATAGCAGTATTTTTAGCACAATGTTTCTGAGACGCCACACATAAAACAAAATCTTTATCATCGGCTGTTCCACAAATTCGAAAAACAAATGAGACATTTTCGGCCACTAATCATGTATGAAATAATCCCACAGCGTTTTGTCTTCCATGCTCGTTCGGCCAATCAACTGCCACGAACTCACTTTTCATACTTTTTTGCAATGCTTTGCAAAACGCATCTTCGGAATGTGAAGGATAGAAAAGAAACGGTGATATAGAAAGTTCAGAGAAGGAAAAGGCTGTGAAGGATCTCAATAAAGGTTTATTTTTTGGGTGCATTCGCAATGAATTTCCTTCTTTTTTTTGCAGATCAATTAGTCCAGAAGGAGAATCGCGTAGTTCGGACGAATGTTTCTCAGGAGTTGGGACTGTAGCCGACGATAATTGCTTCCTTAAGCCACCTTCAAGTGGTCCAATGGTATCCACAAGGTCATCATAATTGATTGCTGTTACTGTTTGAAATGTGATATCTGGTGATAGACGTCTCACTATAGCAATCGTTTTTTTGCCTCATTCCCTTAAAATTTATTCTCTCTCTGCTCTGCATCACCAGGGAATCGGATTTTACGGCAACGTTTTTCGCACTACATTTGTGATTTTTATAAATAATACGTTGTGTTGTTGACGAAATGAAACGATGGGACTTCTGTCACCTATCGCGCGCGATTTGTTTCATGCATTCACTTGTTGTCACCCCAATAATTAACATTAACGCCACTCGTTCATGAAATGAGATGAACATATCTATAGTTCGGTGTTGAGTTGCGATCCGTTTTGCTTCGTCAGTGGGCGTTTTATAAACGTACGGCAGGAAAACTTTTTTTTTTCACAATCATCAACGTTCTTAAATTATGCTAATTATTAGCTACTCTATTGAAAAAGCTTTAAAGTATTGCGCATAAAAGCAGTGGTGAATTGCAGAAATTTTATGATCATCTTATAGCATTTGGTTTTTAAGCTAGTAGATCTATTGTTAAGCATATTCCTATCGTTGAGGCAACAACCGTGTGGCGATTATTATCATTCTTATTATTATCATTTTTCGCTGTTAACAACTAGCGAATGTTGATCTTCTAGTGTTGCCTTCTATTAAACTGCTCTATTCGCTTAGAGAAATTTTTTTTTTTTTTGCGCTACGCTTGTATTATGATGTCTGTAAAGCCGAATACATTTGAATCATGTTTTATATACTTTTGCAATTGTTTATCACAACTATGAACGAATCACATTGGTTGTTATGTAGTCATTGTGTGATCGATGGATTGCAGAAGCGAATTGTATGGAACGAGCTTCGAAAACAACACGAGATATTTCATTAGTTGTTTTTTTTTCATGCGGCCAATTTTCTTTTTCTCAATCGATTTCTCGTTCATTTTCGCTTCACTATGAGGAATTTCAAAACGTCAGAGTTTTTTTTTTTAAAAACCGTGATATCAAAAATTGATTTTTCTTTTTCAAAAATTGATTTCAATGAACTCGATGAATTGACAAGGTCAACAAATTTAAAGTGGCTAACTATCGTTTGCGATTGTTTAAGAGTATCACTTCCTGTTTCAAAAAAAAAAATACCTCAGCATTCGTGCCGCCAATATTTTCTTTAGAATTAATAAGTCGTTTATATTGTAAACGTGTAGCCTTAGTTAGCTCGTTCTCAGTTTTATTGCTTATCTATTGCAGCTAAAAAGCGATTGTCTTATCGAACAAAATACATTGGATAAAATTACCAAAATTTACATATCCACATGATACTCATTTTTTTAAAAATTATTTTATGAAAAGTTCAAAATTGTTACATTCTTATCGTAATTTTCTACTCTGATTTTGTCATGGAAATGCGTTCATCGAAATAAATGCTGTTCGGAGATCTCACATCTATTATTGCCGCTAAAGGCCTCTAACCAAAAAATATATGTAATGGAAACAAATTTCTTTTTTCTGTGTATAGTAAATTTTCAGGGATTGGGATAGTGAGATGAGGGGATGGGGATGGAGAAGAAATAGGTAGGGTAAAGTATAGAAATGGAATGGTAACTTTCAAGTAGAACGACAAAGCAAAGTGTTCTAGTTTCGAGCAGAAGAGCAAAGAAACGTCAACAAACAAAAAACAGTTAAAGAAAATGAACTACTGGAGGAATGTAACCTGGCGCCATTAACAAATCGCAATTGTATTCTTTTGCATAATGTATGCATAAATTTATGTATGCTTTAAAATTACTGCATTTTCAAGTTATTAGCGCCGTTTTAGTGTCTCGGGTTGTACTGTACGTTTCGTTGGATTACGATTTCCGATACGGCTAGGTGAGATTTATGTGCTCAACAAAATTGGATGACACTTCACAAAAAAACTCTTATTCTTTCTAAGGAAACTGTTCGCTTGCTACATTAAAAGTTTTCAATAAGTGTTTTTTTACAAAACATAAGTGTGTTGAATGAAGTAATTTAATCGAATTGAACAACGCCTAGTACTGCTATGAACTTTTAAAGGAAATTTCACGTTATGAACAAAAATGTGCAAGGTATTAATGTGCGAGCATATAGCTAACAATGAGTTCATTGGACTAGCTGTAACTCCATTCTATTGACGAGTACCTGAATACTCGAATGGTCTAACAAAAATCAAAATGATTAATCATTCCATAAAAATTAGTATCATTTTCATTTCAACTGGAAAAGTGGTCCTTTCTCTCGAATTCGACTGGAAATTTTCAGATTTTGCGATTTTAAAGATAGATTTTGCGTTGGTAAACATGAGGAACCCTCTTTTTTCTCTCAATATCACGGCACGAATTTGTGTTTCTCCTGTTCGTTCCTCTTCATCCGTCGTTTTTTAAATTCAGATTTGTATTTTAAACACATCCGATAACGATCACTGAATGAGAGGTATTTGAAAGAGCGTGCCAATACGCTTCTATTCGGAAGGATATATTTTAGCAACTGGTTTCTCGCTTCAACACATTTTATGGAATGTGATGATATTCTACTGCACTGAACCTCCCTCTTTTTTATTGCTGTGTGCGCGTCAGAGAATTCACTTTTGGGGGAGACTATGATCAGTGTATGAAAATGTGCTTGATGGAAAAAAAAAATGGTTTTGTTATTTTTTTGCTGGAAAAATGCTCCTGAGGCAATTTTAAAACAAAGAAACGGTTCTAAACGTGGCTCATTTCGCGTTATTGGTTGCTTGTTTACCTTCTTTAGCAAACAAATTCTTTCGAAAAGAAAAAGCAAATAATGTCAAGCTAAAAGCTGAAAAATGAACGAGACAATATTCTCGCGAGAGCGTATAAGCGTATAGGGACGATCGCTGGATCAAAAGAAAAGACAAGTTCATTGCGTTCGACTATCGGCCGAAATAAATATCGGATAAGGAAGAATGAAGTGGCGTTTTTCAACGGTTGCAATAAATGAAGTGGCGTTTTTCAACGATTGCAATAAGTGAAGTGGTGTTTCCCAACGGTTGCAATATTTAGTCAAACGGGAGCATTAGTCGTTTCTTACAGCACAATCAAACAACCGAAAGTAACGGCACACTACTGATGGCTTTTGAACGTTCGTTTTGTTGATGCTTTCGGTAGAGATATCTCAAATGTGAACAGCACCATATTGCAAGCATCGTAACGCAAACGATCGGTACAAGACATAGGAGGAAATCGGGTGGCGATGAGAACTTTGAAGCTGAAAATAAGTGGCATTTAATCGTTGAATTTTTCTCGTCATATTCATCACGGAATAAACAAGTGTATATGCGTTGTCTATAGGTAATACGGATGGGTACTGCGCGTTTTCTTCGATTGCAGCTTGTATACACAGGATATGTAACGAACAACAGCCTCATCTTATTAGTAATTTCAACTTTCAATAATGTTACTACTTTGCTGATTGTAACGTTCGAACAAAAAAAAACGTGAAAGAATATAAATAAAATCTTAAAATTTCTATTAAGTGCTACATTATGCCGAATAAAACTTCGCAAATAAACTGTCTTAGGCGAGTTTTTGAGTTTTTAAAAACGGAAATGCTGAATTCAAAGCAAAATGTTTTCTCTAAAATAGACGTTGCCAATTTTAGTGAGTACTTTTAACATGCATGTGTGTTATAATTTTTATTGAACGCAACTTGATGATTACTTAAATGATATCCAAATAAAAGTGACTAATTGTTCGAGTATGACGCAAAACGGCTTTAATAAAATGTTCCATAATTTGACGCACAAACAATAGCCTATTTTTTTCGTATGGCGTAAATACAGTATTCTTTACTGAAATGACACAATAATCGCAGAAATCATGACGTCAAAGCCTCAATCATTGTTTGCAAACAATAACATTTGCAAATGAAAAATTTTTCGCTGCAGATGACTCGAAAAAATTTAGAAGCTGCAAATTATTATTACAATTGCAGTAGTTCAATTTTCTCCTTGGCAGCGGTGTGAAGTTGGATAAACAACATCACCATAGGGAGTCAATGGTGCACTACGTTGCTGTGGCGTACTATAAACAGAGCTCACAAACAATGTTTTGCTTTAATATACGTCAATTTAATGGCAGAGATCGTCGGACTACATTTCATTGTATCACAGACGTCAATTCGAAATTATCTCAGTAAAGAGATTCAAAAATAAAGGCTGGAAGTAATCGCTTCTCCCCTCGATCCCTCCCCATGAAAAGTTTCATAGCCATCTTAGAGTAATTGTTTTACGAAACGTAACTATCGTTTCAAAAAAATGCATATCTCGAAAATGAAACGATAAGTGAAACGCTTACAAAAGACAAGAACGGCGGAAGATGCAATTGTTGCAACGCACAACGCAACACCGCATAGCCTCGATTGTATGAAACGCGCTTTATAGGATTGCCTGGTGAGATTACCGATCAATTTCTGTAAAATAAAAGCTTTTGGAAATGTTCCAAAGTAGCCACTCATAGAAAGAGATTGAAGTGATGTTAGTGATTGCAAAATGTTCGCTTGGTCAAGTTGTAAGACGGCTGACGCATGATGCCAAAGGGCTTACGCATGATGCCAAAGGGCTTATGCATGATGCCAAGGGGTTGACGTATGAAGCGCAATTTATGTAGTCCCACTTAAAATAGTGCAATTTGTGCCTGAAAACAAAATGAAGGGTGCTTAACCACTCAAAAACATTTCTGCTCAACAGGCGCCGAAACAGCTAAGTGTTTTCGAGATGCGACATGCGGCGACAGCGATCGAGCAAATTAATTTACGAAATCTGAATTGCTGTCGCTCATCTTTTTTTGCAATCTTCGCATGCGACTCTCGAAAATTGTTAATTTTTCAATTTGGAATTCACATTTCGAACCGTTCGAAACCTACGATGTAAACTGCAACGCTCTGCATCGTACCGGTCGACTGTTCGGAGTCAACAACTGAACTCATCAATAATCGTTCCCCTCATCTACGCTTCTCGCCTTTTGTCGGTTTCTAATAAGTCATCCAGAAATCCATAAATCGTTCCACAATTTTGCCTGCAAGCCCTCAAAATGGCATAGATTATGCTCCCTAGTTTTTATCTCGGAATCTTTTTTGGTTCTATAGTTTAATCTAATGGACAGGCAGACATGCGCACAACACACGCTTAGACGCGATGGGCCTATGATACGATTACGCCGCAGCGAAATGCACATAATGGTGACATATGATATGTGATAAATAAAGCATAAAGCATAAATGATATATGCAGCAATTCTGTTGATTTTTGTCCGAAAATTTCTCAAGTTTTTAAAGTTTTCTAATGCTAAAAATACATTTCAAAAAAACTCACCCTTTGTTGTTTTTTTGTTGTCTCACTCACGTTAACGTTCATTGCAAGCATTTCGTATTCATCCTGAAATTTTAAAGCTTTTGATATTGATAAGCGAATTATGATTTTTAATTATGTCTCTGGAAGGTTGCTATTTGTTTGTTGCAATCTCTCATTTCTGTTATATACGTTTTTTTTTGTCGCAGTCCAGAATTCTTCGCTTTTTTTTCTGTCATATTTTGCCATTTTGTCGCTTTTTTTGTCTCATTTTGTCATGCTTCATGTGTCATCGCTCAAGAATTATGGTTAGGCGATTATAAAGATAATGCAATAGTTGGTCAATTATTAACGCCCACTGGCGCAATACGGTATGCTGAATGCGGGAAAGAAGACTCGTTGACTCTCCTGATAAAACGTACAGGACATCCTTAATATACTCTTTGAATGTACTATATTTTTTAGCAAAACATATGAAATACGAAATGCCCTCTAGGTGGGTATGTCTTTCTTTCTCCATTCTTTAAATACGGCTTTTCAGTACAAATATAAAGCAAAATTCTTAGGGATATTTTAAAGTTTGGCAATAACGTTTATTTGAAATAACTCTATTATTGTTAACGGAGAACTATCCACACTAGTGCGATATGAAACGGCAGCTTTCTTTTTCCGGTAATGTTGCAACTGAATAAACCACCATAATAGAACACGATCTTTGTGGCAGTTACTGGACGAAAAACACCGAAGGTAACGCACAATTTAACTACGTAGGTATGAACTTTAAAAAAAAATATCCAATATCCTGTAGGGGTCATCTTTTTGTTTAAAACTTAAAGTTCGCTTGCAATATGTGATCGAACTAGTGATAAACTTAAAACTAGAAATGCAAGGTCATAAAAGCGGTCATATGCTTAATAAATTGCATAATCACATGATGTATAATGGCCATATAGGATAGGATACTTACATTTAAGAAGTTTTCTAATTTCTTTTCATGATCCTGAATACATTCGTCCGATTCACATCCAACTACCGCATTCCCATAGAGTTTCAGTGCTCGTGTTAATGCTTGCTCGTGTACTTGTCGAAATTCGACGGGTGATAAATCACGAAAGCACATTTGCTGCAGTTTAAAATTATCATTTCAATCGGCGCCTCATCGAGTTGCCCTTAATGCAACAAACGCAACACTGTGTATATAAACTTTCTAGCAGACATACTTGCATATTGACTGATAACGTTAAAACATTTCGGCTGTACGAGTTTCCATTAATCTTTTAACTAAGAGCGTTTTGTATGGCAAAACGGATTTTAAAGTTCAGTCATGTTCATTGAACTTTGCTAGGAAAATCGTGAAGAGGGAAGAGGGGTCGGGAATGGGCGGTGGATGGGTTTTTCGAATGTACTCCAAACAAAGCTCAATATGCATAGGGAAGAAAAGACGGCTATGCTATGAGAAATTTTACATATGCATTTAGATGCAGTTCACATGCGAATTACGGTTGAACAAAGAGAAAGACTCTTTTGTTGCAATCGAAATTCATCTAATAAATTGCTAAATGTTATGTTTAATTGCCGCCACTTGTTGGTAATACACTAGCAATTATTCTATGATGGACCTAAAATATGGCTTATCAATTAACCAGTTCTATTCGGTTAATAAGTCCAGCCAACATGTTCTAGAATTAACAAGCCAGATTTTATTAGGCTTATACCCTTGCTACGTTAAGACGATAGAAGTTCTTCGCACGTTCGGCGGCCGCATAACATCGCATTTGCATATTCGCTGCGGTCAAACTCATCGGTAATGGTTGCGTGTCATCATTGATCGCGATAATACAATTCTTAATAAATTTAATACAAACTGACATGTTTCTAACACAAACAACTTTGTACTTCTTTATTTATATGCCATTTGAAAAATTACTTTCCGATATCATCTCAACTTTTTATCTGATTGATCTTTGTCTGAAAGAATTCAAAGTCCTTTGAATTCGCTCTCAAACTCCGTTTTTCATCGCCTTTGAAAGAAGCACTTTTCAAATAGTTCGGTGTTTCATTCTGTACAATTTTCGAGCATATTTATCATACTGACACTTTTCAATTACCAACTAAATAAATATTACGATGTTCACGGCATGATATCAGAGGAATTGCTCATAGAGATCACAGTATTCATAGTGATCTGAATAATTGAAAATCGCTTCAAAAATATGCGAATTTATAAACTTCATCGATTTCATTGTATTAAATTGTCAACAAACAAATCAAATAATAAATAAAACAATCGAGATTCTCGATGATGAGAAATATTCTTCTAAAATTGGAAACTCACATTGACATGTTCATAGAACATATCGGGTGTTAGTTGTGTGTTGTCGATTTTTTTCGTTTCGATTACGTTCGGATCACACGTTTCCTCCACTAGCTTTTTCATATGTTTTAAAAATTCTGGATTAATATCTGCAAAATATGATCATGGTGCATAAGTGTAATTATACGTTAAACGAAGAGAACTTTATGGAATTTTTGTTTATGCGATCGTTAACGATGTATTCCGCATCGCTTGGAAAACATCACATCGAAGGAGTGAAGAGTGTAGGCGATCAGTCCCAAGTAGAACCCCAGTTCTTCTCATATACCATAACCAAGTGATCGACCCTATACAGCTATTGCTTAAGCATCAAATAATTCCGGTGTTTTCTAAGTTATGCGAAGGCTCAAAACAACAGCACTGCATGTCGTGACATTAAACGCCTTATGCCGTTATAGAAATTACAGTATCGACGCTGTAAACGTGAATAAGGTATGGTAGAAATCTCCGACAGCTGTCTATAAGTGAATTCTTTTACAATTTACTGCGAATACAATAAAGGTACAGAAGTTGTCCTACCAGATCTTTTTAAATTACTTAAATTAAACGATAATAAATTATTTCGACAATGTTTTGACGCCACTCATTCATGCGCGAAAATGGAAAAACTGTCACTGTATCGCCGCTAATGCAATGCAGTGCAATGCTCACCTATCACTTGAAACGCATTTTTGACGAAGTTCCCATACAACTTGAAGTGAAATAAGGGAAATTTTAGAGCAGGAAGTTTCGGATGCTTTTTTAAAAATTTTTATTCGTATTCTCTGGGGACAATTAATAACCGTTTGGATTATTCCATGCGTCACTGAAGAAATGGTGCACGCTTGTCAGACAATGTTAAGTATCGCATTTAGCCAGAAAAAAAAACGCTAAAATAGCGCCTAAATCAGAATGCCTAAACGTGTCAGTGCAAGGTCTCTAGGCAATGGTTTTCAAGATGGTACTACTTATGCAAAAAGTTTTTTAATCCCATAGTGTTCATTGTGGTATTTCCAGCTTCCTTAACCAATTCGGAATTAACTCACCCTTCCTCCTCTCACCCCCTCATCGCTTTATCAACTTTTATTTATAGTGACTTGATCGCTACAGCTATAATGTTTACATAACATATATCACCTACAACCATATATTTATTAATTTATGCGTCATTCTCAAATAGGAGATCCATGGATGATCCCTTCCCTTTTTTAACATCTTTATTTTCCTTTTTTTTAGATGAAATATTCCTTGGCTTCCCGCAAACAGGGAAGTATTGCCGAAAAAACACACCTGAATATAACAAGTTTTATTCACAAGAAAGAACTGTAGTCCTTTCCGATCAGCAAACAAGTTCTATTAGCGCATCGTATACCATATCAGTCTAGAAAGCCATTACAACGACTCGACTCATATGACGTTTTCTCGCGTATCTATGAATAAAGCGAAAGAGAAGTTTTTTTGCGTAAAGAGGAGCTGCGTGTTCTGAAGAGGAGCTGCTTTTTAGTTCTTATTGCAGGAGCAACTTATGCAATGCTGAATGAAGACCATTCTTTCTAGCTAGCTAAGAAAAAATTAAAGGAAAAACAGGAATCACTTAGACACGTGCGGGACATCCATGCGATGATCCTACTTCAAAATGTGCGTGAATAATTTAAACTACAAATTATAGGCGTACTCGTAACTGATTAAGTCAGTCTTCTCCTATACTATACGCTTGGTGATGATCGATCACGAAGTATACAGGCGATATAGAAGTTATTATCGACAAGCAAAAATGTGCATCGCCTTCTTCGTGAGTATCGTGTAGCGTCGTAATCGTATGCAGCGCCAAAACACTAAATAAAGCATTCTAATATTTTTTGTAATCAAAGTTTGTCAACAACTATCACTACCAATGACGGATACTCTACGATCACAAGACGACAGCGGCCGTAACAAGTCGAAAATGTAAGGTATGAGCATATACATAAGAAATGCCTGACTATTTTATGCCTCCTTCACATTTACTATATCTCTTCACGTCTGAACGTCTACTTGGTACAGGAAGAAATTCAGCGCATAACATCAAGGAAAAATAAATAATCGTTCTATTTGCCTCTTTTAGATTCGCTCGCGTCAAGCACATTTTCAATGAGTGGTTGTGTGCTGGCTTTTGCTAATGAGTCATACCGATCTAATTTACCCTATCAGTTCGCTCTTTCTAAGCACTTTTCCCGACTAGACTTCTTCGCTTCTCCCCTCCCCCCCCCCCCCCCCCCAACCCCTCCCCC
>JPKZ01001879.1:152878-171427 GCA_000803305.1 Toxocara canis
AAAAAAAATCAATATTGAAAAAAAAATCAACGAAAAAAAAAAAACGAACGTTCAGAAATAGAATGAACGAATAGACTGCAACAAAAAAATGGAATACGGTTTGGGATTATGGCGTTTATTGTTCGTACAAAAAAAAAATCATTTATTTCTTACACAATTGCATTAGCCTAGATCGCGTTATAGATCACTAAGTGTAATAAAGGCAATATTTTACGAATTTCTAAAAAGCAGATCTTCGTCGATTCACTCAACGGCAATAATTCGATTGTACCTATAGACCGGTAGACAACAAGTGTGTTTCGACAATGAAAATGAACACCTCAAAGTCGAGCATTTTTTAATTGCTAGTGAAGAATGGGTTTTGTTCGATTGTTTCGATATGCTTTTTTAACGATGAACAAAAAGTGGAAAGGGAATTTGAGAAAACATCGATTTTGCATGGGCCATCATCATCCATCGACATCAAATAAGTCGCTATGGTGATTTCCTTATGCCATCCTTCAAGAACTTCTTTTGTTGTTCGATTGTTAAACGATGCTGTCATACAATTGCGTCTCTTAGGAAGTTATTTAAATGAGCAGATGAAACGAGTTTATGTAAGCCATTCAAATCGGCTACGATCAAAAAATACAAATTTTCTCGTTAACTATTTGTTATTATGATTACGTTTAAGACCTAATTTCCTTGGCTCCCCTCAACTAGACCATCATACGTTACGCTGGCTTGCCTTCCCATTCTTCATTTATAATTAATATTCATCTGCAAAGGGTGGATAATTATATTATCGATTTGGACCAAACAAATATCAGCTGTCGAAAGGGTTCACAAGAT
Source organism: Toxocara canis (assembly GCA_000803305.1). NCBI lineage: Eukaryota > Metazoa > Nematoda > Chromadorea > Rhabditida > Toxocaridae > Toxocara > Toxocara canis. The sequence goes on from JPKZ01001879.1 coordinate 153,710, forward strand.
AAGGATATTCTCAACTGAGTGCGACTGAAACTTTGCCAAAAATATTTCTTCGTAGAGAAAGCCGAAAAAAGGATCTTATTTTGGTAGCCTCTCAAACAAGAAATCCTATTTATTCCATAAGTAAAGCACTCTCCATTTTGCCAAAGAGTCCAATAAGTCCTCTTTCCCCTCCAATTCTGGAGTTATAGTTAGGTCATCGCATGCACACGAGCAATTTTAGCCGAGGAACAACAGAATTGCCCAAGAGCGCTTCTAAAGCCGAGTAAACGCTACAAATAAATCAAGATTCCACCCCATTGAGTTGTCTTATGAATTATTGCTTTTCGTGCAACGGGCAAATAAATAAGAAAAAAAAAACAAGGAAGTCGCTCATAAAGACACGCAATTTACTGCACACTGACCAGACAACGCCTCGCACTGAACGGATACATATGTCGATTCGTTTTTTTATCCATCATGACTGGATATATTACACTTCGACCAAGGATCTCTTTCGGACATGAAAATCTCCTCATGTGCATCCCTCTAGCATTGCACTTGTACCTCCTTCCTCATTTTCTCTCGCCCTCCCAGAACAACTTGAGCTTTTACTTGAGAAAAACTTCAGAAAAAAAACTTTTACTAACATTCCGCATGGTTGAAGCACAGCGGTCGTTCATAGAATCCACACAGTTGTAATGAAAATCCTTGTTATTTTATAGACTGTTACAGAAGAAGTATTATAAATGTTTTGGATTTTAGATTAACGGCATCGTATTCGATGCGCATTTTTATTCACGCTGAATTTCGCAAAAAAAAAATCACAACAATAAATTTAATAAATTAAAAGTGAAAGCGAATGTTGTTTTCGAAATCAGAGTCAATGATCGATACTTCCATTTTAAAGTAAAAGAATGTGAAAATTAGTATTCTAGTTTGCTTTTCTTTGCTATTCGACCGAAATTATTCATTAATGCATATCAATTTAATGATTTCATCGTACTGTTATGGAATGAAAAAACATTCAACGAATATTGTGAGAAATGAAAAAGAACCTCTCTAAGCGCAAAATGAGAAGAAATCAAAGGAAACCAAAAATGCATAGAAACGCAAGTTTGAGCTCTCCGTACACATAACATTTTCTTGTATCGAAACCGGATCATCAATGTTGTTTGAGCAAAGCATGTCTCATAAGACGACAATTATGTGGAAATTTTACAAGTCCTTCTTTATAACGGTGGTTTTTATATGATGCTTATTGTGACTATAGTAATTAGATGAACATTAAACAACAAGTTAGGAGTGTTTGGAATGAACTATTGTGAACAATTCTACTATATAATGTCCCCGTAATATTTGAACTAACTGAACAATTACGTATTTTTGAAAAAAAAAGGCATGGGAAGTGACATTTTTTTAATCGAAAAAAACTCACTTAGGCGCACTTTAGAATATGTTCCTGAATACTTGATAAACGTGATATTTGTCACCATTCGACTCCCCCCCCTCCCCATGTACAATGGCCACTAAAAATAGACTATAAAGTAAAGGCTCGACAAAGTAAGGGTATGTGTTTCTAGGCTGTTTCGATCTTGTGCTAAAAAATCGGCTTAATGGCACCATTGAACACAATTGGTCATATCGTTCACAATGTGAAAATACCATTGCTGTTCAGGGAACAATTTAAAGAACAAAAATCAACTTTATACAATTTCACTTACAAATCTAGACCTCTGAACTCATTAAGCCGATTGAACAAATCATGCACATACGCACAATTAGCTTAAATTATTTGAATAAAAGCTTAGGTAGGTTATTTCAAGAAGGGGTAAGTATGTCCACACCCAAAAACTTTTCCGGGAAGCGCTTACGTAAATGAGAAATTTAAAGTGAAACGCAACTTTTTAAACCAAATATATGAACTGGTGACTGAATAAAATGCTGTTGACTATATTTGCCAACGAACGTCTAATTAGCTGTTGACATGATAGTGGTCGCTAAGAAAAGCAATCTATGGAAAATCCACGCGTCAGATCTCTAGAACTCGTACAGGACCGCTCAAAAAAAAACGTCCAGGCATCGAGCAACACTCCATTTGAACGCCTGATCCGTGGATCGTTTTAAAATTAAAAACTATATGCAAAATTCCAAGCAGTAGCCTATTTTATCGCTACACGTTTCATATCAGCAAATATGTTGTTGGGCATGTGTTTAAAGTGCTGTATCCTACTGCTCCAATAGCATTTTCATTTCGAAAATCTGGAAGCGCATTAACCACCAAATTTTAATCGTATTCATTCAGTGAAAATGGAATTATTTAACTGTTTTATTTCTATTCCTAAACTTTTTATTTTCTCGTTTCGAAAAAAAAAGACCGACTAACAAACATAAGAACTTGATAGAAATCACAATATAGACTATATATATATTGCTTGCGGATATGTTTGATTGCTCATAGTTTAAGAGACTGTTTAGAGAATAGCTAAAAGAACTGATGAAAAGAGAGCAATATTATGATTAGACCACTTGAATACTATAACCTCAGCTTAGTGGAATATTGCAATTTGCAAAAGTGCATTTGCTGCAAATAAATGACGTTATGTTGTTATGAGCCGAGCATCACCAATTGACGGTCAAAGGCTATGTGTTGACGGGCTCTTATAAATGCAGCAATTTTGTGATCGAGAAAACATTACTGCGAATAGATTCCTCAATAAAGTCTTTCGTCATATGAAGCCAAAAACATTTGTTTATTCTAAGTCCTTCATTTTAATGAATAAAATGAGGACAACACAATAATTAATGTTGCTCTCAATCTATATTCTAAAATGAAGAATTTGCAGTAATGAGTTGTTTTTAATAGGCTGAATTCCTCGTCAACTATCTTGTTATCCTACTTCACCAATTGTGATTGCGTCCAAATAAGCTTATCGCTAAATCAACCATAAATTTTTCCAAAGTTTTTCCACGATTGCTGCAATGGATAGAGGATCTATTCTGTTGCTCCACTTGTTTAATTGGGAATATCATGGAACCGCAGAGTGGAAAATGCTTCCTCTTAGCCCCTCTATAGTGGCAAACTAACCGGATATGTCGCCATCAAAAAGGGGATTTTCGGTGACATTCAAGCCGGGATGTGGTAGAAGATAGCAACCGATACGGTTGAAGCACTTCTCAAGTCGATGTCGTGTTATATCGCCTTCATCGTTTCCAGAACGCTGCAATTCAAAACATTTGCCACACAAATTGTGACAGCATATATGCGTGGATTAATGTGACCATAAATTAGAGAAGATGACGCTCAAATGGAGCGCGCAGATTACAAGTATAACAAGCCAATTATGCACTGCTTTCTGCATACTAATTGTGAATTAGAAAAACTCCTCATTCAAACAGATCTCTCTCCCACAAATTTTTGCGTTGTTTCTTCTCTTTCTCACCCTTTCTTCGTCCCTCTCAATATCGAGCGCAATCAGCATTTGTCCACTTCGGGTTTGTGGAGTAAAATTATTTGAAACAACTAAAATTTAATTTCTAGAAGCACTGAAAACGATTTGCGGTCATATTACTAAGCGCATCAATTTTCGACTATCTATTTAATTTTCAATAAAACACGTGGAATATTGAGAACGGAGATCTCACGAAAAAAGTGAATAATGTATAGACGGCCAAAGGGAAAATCGCTTTTAAGCGATGCGAAATGCATATATGTGCACTCTATATTTTCTGTAAAGCATAAATGATTGTAAAGTATGATATGCTTAGTTTTCGAATAATTAGCAAATGGGTACTGGAAATGAAAAATGGATTTCACACAGCGCGCTATCATTGATATGATAGTTGATATGATAGCTGATATGATAGTTGATATGATAGTTGATATGATAGTTGCGGTGAAAGAGCGCTTTGAAATTGCCATCTATGTCGTCTTTATAAATACCCATAAATGAAGAGCTTTCAAACGAAAACAATGTGCAATTCATCAAAAAAAGAGTAATATAAGTAAAGCGCTGCAATGTGTTATGCGATCGAATATAAAGAGAATGCGCAACAAAATGTGCATTTTACATCGATCCATGACTACATAAATGCTTTATGGACTCTGTTAAATGAATAACTTTCTAACTGGGTGATTTCTCAAATTTCTCAAACAATTTTTTGAGTTCCTCAAAAGTTTTATAATTTAATGCGCTGCGCTCATTATCAAGTTTAACTGAATGAAATTTATTGAAAATGACTTCAAATGACTACAGCAAAGCCAGCTGTAAGTTCATCGATTTCCGTATCGATGGAGCTGACAACCATGCCCACGCATGATTGTTTTGACCAGTTTCGGAACGCCTGGTGGTCAGCCTGCTGGCGATCCGTCGGGCAAGCAGCCGGGAATCGAACCCAGGTCTTCCCGCTTATGAGTCGGGAGCTCTACCACTGAGTGATATGCGAAATTAAAATATTTAACCACAAAATCGTTAAAAAGCATATTCATATTTTCAATAATGAAAATTTGATGGTATCATTGGGGGGAAAAACCGATGGACTTTCTGAAAAAAAAAAACATTGCCGCATAGAGAAGGCTGAACAGGGTAATGACCTTCCATCGTCCTGGAAGAGATTTTTGACATAGGAAAGCTGATGTCATTATTTCAAACGCTTCTAGGAACAGTTCTTATTTTAGTGACCACTATTAGGTAATTAAAGAGATTAAAGTTAGGGAGCAAAATTTATACATGTATGAACCGCAGGGTATCCTAAGTATCGTACAGTAAAGGCCTATTTTTGAATCAGTCATTTTTAACGGGAATCTAGCTGACATGCACAGAGGAAGGCAAAAAGTTCTTCTGGAAAAAAATAACGATAATGAAGAGCGGGTAAAAAAGAGAAAAGTGAAGAAAAAAGAAAAACGAAAACCGAAAAAAAAAATTGTCCAATATGGACGCTGTCTGCTGATGCTGGCAAACGTTAAGTGCATTTTGTGGGCGTTCATAAAAAAGAAGGAGCAACTCAACAATGATGGCATTTGACAACGACGGCCTATATCACTTATATGAAATCTGTGTACCGTTGTCATGATGACTTCGCGCCAAAACCCTTTTAAGTATAGCTGAATAGTGTGAAGGCTGGGAAGAGAGAAGAAAGAAGGAAATGAAAGAAATTTGTAGTTTATAGAGAAAGAGAAAATAATAAATAAACCTTCAGAACGCTCTCTAAATATTTCCTGCCGCCTTCACCGCCAAAAGGATAACTGTCCGCAAATTGGTAATCGCGAACTGCGATTATAAGGCTCTGCAATTGATCATAAGTAAACAGTATTTTGAACCATTCACGCATACCCTGAATATGCTAGTTGCACTTGATGCAAATTATTGTTGGAAGAGATAAATATCAAAAAATTTATCAAATACAGTAGAACGAAGTCAACTGAAGGCACAATTTCATTTAATAAAGACCTTAAAGTGTGCTTTAAAAAATATGCAGTTGATCACGGCTCAACTTTTACAACAACTGCTCTGCTTACGTGACCATGAATGTAAAAGATATCTCAATTCTACTTCTTTCATTCATATGGCCTTATCATTTCGCTTGTGCATTTCAGTTTTTTGTGAGCATATAAGGTTTTAAATGCCTTAGGCTACAGCGACTTGAAAGCGCAAAGTAGGCACATATACTTAAGCCACATGAGGATTATATACTCATATACAATGCATGTATATGTATATTTATGTAAATATGTCTATATGTATACGCATATATATGCAAAGAGATGCAAAGGTCGCTAATTTCATCGATTCTCTTATTGGTGCAGCTGACAGCCATGCCCAGGCATGATTGTTTTGACCAGTTTCGGAACGCCTGGTGGTCAGCCTGCTGGCGATCCGTCGAGTAAGCAGCTGGGAATCGAATCCAGATCCTCTCGCATACGAAGCGGGAGCTCTACCACCGAGCTGTGCCCGCCCATTGCATATACATAACGTATATATATACACATATATATCCATGTATATATATATATAATGCGGCATCGCTCCTCTTTTGCAAATCTTATCTTTCTTCGCGCCCAAATATCCGTCCATATGCTACGCTCTTTACCGTTATGGCTTACCAAAACCCCACCAGTCTAAAAAGTTTACCGAAAAAATTGCACCTGAAGGCGGTCGCGTTCTGAGTTTGCGCCTTTGGAGCTTTCAGGCTGCGCGCTCCGTCCAAAATCGCTGAATACAGACAAACTCTGTAGGTGACTCTCATTTATCAACTTCATTACATTGTAGATCTGAAATAAGAATATGTCGAAATATTCCAATTTTTCTTCTTTCCTTAAACGAAACGATACGTTAAATGAATCGCAGATCAACGCGGCAAGCAATAACGCAACAAAATCGACGAAGATACATTTGATCAATACCAACTACCAATCTGCACTTTATATATTTAGCGAATTTTTCAATACTTCTTAAAAATCAAAATCGTCTTCACGCTCATTTTCACCTCTATTTAGCAGACAAAAAAGGACATCAATGAAATCTCAAACCTTTTTGGAAATCATCACCATAGATATTCGCCGCCGTTTTGTGACTAATACACTTTCTGGATGGTGTGAAGGGCTTCATAAAAAGTAGGCGGAATCTAATTAGAGAGCTGTGCTTATGAAAAGGAAGCTGCGCAACAAATCAACAAAGAGCTTGCGGCGCTCTATCGATTTTTCATATAAAACAGCAATCCAAGAGAAACTTTTCAGAACACTTCCTATCAGCGACTCAAACGATTTGATGAGAATTGCATCAGTTTCTTCGAAGAACCGTTTAGAGGACATTATTTGCTTCTTTCAGAAAAAAAAAAGATAAAAATGACATAATGGCAAAATTGTTTCGTTTATCCAGTGGAAGCTTTTTCAAGAAAACACTTAAATTATTGACATTTGACATTCTTATTCAGGATGCAAAATTGTCATTCCTATGTGCCATTGAACTTTGAACCATGACTCTTAAGTGGGAGATCGAAGAATCAATTGATTTGCTAGTGAATCGTTAAATGGCTGCCCAAATAGATTTCTGAAGTGGATTACGATGCGCACTGCTTGAGACAATTTATTGGCAAATTGAAACAAACGAGAATATTCGGATCATATGCCGACAGCCAATTTAGCTCACACATCCAGTAAACCACCTACAATCACTCGGTACAATCATCTAAACAAGAAAAAATAGACTACCAACGCGATAACTTATTCAGTAAATCTTCAACGTTCGATCTCAGTCGACTGCTAAAGTAGGCCTTTCAAGTCGAATTCGATGGGGCGAACTACGGCGATCGTCTAAGATCTCGTCTACTACAACAGCTTTCAATTTATCCGTTAATAATTTTTCGCTTATATCTGATCGGATACAATCGCAGTTGGAACTAATATGATCGGATTTCTGAACTCAGATAGCGTTGTGGACATCTTTGCTAACAAAAAGCCTTTACAGTTCAATCTGTAGGTCATATGAAAGCTAATCGAATGCATACCTGTATACTGCTTATCATTGTCGAGAGTCCGAAAATAGCAGCGCAATTACCAAACGATTGTGTTTTGTCCATTATACCTTGTGTGTCGATCAAAAACACAGCAAGTCGATAACCTCGATCGGTTCGCAAAATTATTGGCTCATTCCAAATCCAAACTCCTGTCGTCACTCGCTCAACCCCTGCAATAAAATGTACATAATTGGCATTTTGGTCGTTTGGTCATCATTCATGCTGCCGTAGCATGTTCTAAAAGCACAAATTGTTTAACTTTTTTTTCGGTGATTCAAGGTTGCAGAAGACGTGTGAAATGTAGGTGTTGAGATCCATTACGTCATCGGAATAAGTTGTAAAGTAAAATGCAATGCCACTCATTCAAACTTCAAATAAATTATGGTCGTAGAAGCGTCGCTTTGATCAAGACCGCCTTCTAATGAGCTAGACAACGAAGAGTTGCGAAAGGTTCCCTTCTGCCTACGTTGTCATATGGCCTCAAAACTAGCATTGACTTGTGCGAATAAAATCATTTACGGAATTTTTTTTGTGATTTTTTCTTTACGTCATTGAAAAATAATTGCAAAATGTGATATGCAATTAAATAACTAATAAATAAGTTGCTCAATGAAAACTGTTGGAAATTTTCGATTGTAATGTGGAACAACGATCAAAACTAGCATTGACTTGTGCGAATAGAATCATTTACGGAATTTTTTTTTGCGATTTTTTCTCTACGTCATTGAAAAATAATTGCAAAATGTGATATGCAATTAAATAACTAATAAATAAGTTGCTCAATGAAAACTGTTGGAAATTTTCGATTGTAATGTGGAACAACGAATGAAACGGATTTGTATTCCGCTCTTTGCGCTTACCTTCTATGCAATGCATCTCAAACACTTTTACACTTTCAATCATATCCGCTTCGTTCAACCTTTTTCTATCCCTATGCATTTTAATAACTTATTATGAAAAATAAATCAACGAATAAAAAGTACTACCTCGTTTACTAACAAATCCTTCAAAGACTTTTCCGTTCAGAAGCCATTCGATTTTCTTCGAATTTCCGCTACTTGGACCAGCCTCCTCCTTTAAAATGCTCGAATTACAAACCATTTGTTCAATCGACTTCTCATAAATAAAGTAAAATTTCAATTAAAATTTCAACTCCTTAAATGAAGTGTGTACATATGATGAACAATACGATTATACTGGATAATGAAAAAGGAGAAAGTAAGAGTTTAGTTCTCTTGAGTGGTATGGTTTAATCGAGATGAAACATCCAAAATCTTTAGCAGTTTTCGAGTTACGGTGATAAAGTTTTTGAGAATTTATTGGTTTAAATTACTTACTTAAAACCAAACGCAACAACGGGTGTTCACCCTGTAATTGAACTTCGATTCAATCGTAGAGTTGCAGCAAATGCAAAAAATAAGGGGTGTGTCATAAGCATAAACCAGTATATAGTGTAAGCCTTATACTCCCCATTTGCTACAATCGTTTATGTTCATTATTTTCATTGATCAAAACTATTCGTGCACGGCTCAACTAAGGAAAAAATTGCCGAAAAATATGCCTTGAAAAATGGTCATAGCATTTAAAAGTAATCATGACTTTATTAAGTTGTGAGTTTCGAAAGTCCTTTTGATAATGGGCGACTACTCTTTAGGGAAAGTTCTCGAAGGTTTCAGCCTTAATCAACGAATGCACACAATTATGGGTTGGCATTTATTCGCCGCCTGATTGACGTTCAACGTTAAATGTGATTGCACGCAAAAGTAATTTTCATTTTCAAAAAGAACCCTCAAGAACGCTTAAGAACTATCGTCAGGATCATCCACTAACTTCTCTAACATTATTGTCTCGTTTTTTTTTTGAAGAAAAAAACATTAGTTGACATTAAGCTTTGAACGAACCGCTGACGAATGTCTGTGTATACCATAGCGCAACATGCGTACAGGAAGTTCCGGTAAAGAGCGATCACTCTGAAAAGAAATCATGGAAAATATGAAAAGAAATCATGAAAATCATTCAATGATTGATGAAACACTGGTTAGGCCGATAAATTACGCTCTCTAATCAACGTTTAACTCGTTGAACGAAATGTGCTATTTGAATACGCTTGACTTACTCTCGCCAACAGTTGTTGCTTATCGTTTCACCTTCAAAATTTACGCCTTCGCAAGTGAAATATGTACGAAGCGATAATAGAATATTTATATTTCATGAGCATCGCTTGTTTTCATGACGTTCACGTAAATAAAATACCGCTCGGAACAATCGCACACTGCACGAGCAATAATTACGGTGAATTTACTACGTATAAAACGAACCATTTGATAAGTCTGCAAAGCATAGAGATAATCGAGGAAGAAGTTGAGCAAAAAACTTTTGCCCTCACGGAAAATTCCCGCAATACTGATTACCGCTACCTGAAAATCGTTGATTAAAATCGATGCTTAAGGTCCCTTAACTGATCAGAAGTTTCGAAAGCGTTCAGTTTATGATTACTATTTAATGAACATGACGGCTCAACAATCTATCTCCTTATGCGACATGAAATTTTGAAGGATGAAATGCAAAAGGTTTAAAATTTGCTAAATTATCTTCGACTAAGTTTCAAAACAGATAATTATATGTTCACCTGTGAACACTGCTAAAATATTGAAGAGAGTTAGTTGAATCAAAATTTAAGAATCACATTTCAAATATCAATCACAGATAAATTCAGTCGAGTGGTAAATTAGATTCATTAATCAAGTATATTGTTCCAGATGAACTGTGAATAAAAGACTAATTTAAGCCTATTGATTTAAATGATGAATAGAAAAAAATCAATACAGATCAAACTCATCGTTTCGATTGCAGGTTTGTTTGTAAATACATTATTTAGGTGAACTTTCCATAAAAAACGAAAATACCCTCTTTTTTATATAACTACAATGAATCGTTCCACTATTTTGTCTCATCTTTCTTTTCAGGTTATTTTCTCCAACTGGTATAATTCTGCTTTGCCAGCTTTCTCTGTGCCGTAAGACAGTGTGAAGTCAACAACTCCACTGATTCATTGGCAGAAATCTTGCTGTCTATTCGACGAAGACAATCCGCAATTGCAGAACTTGTAATGAACCACAAATAAAAGTAAAATGCACATCAAAGACTCCAGTCAGTCACAGAATGCAAATAGAAACGAAAGAAAAAGCTGCTAGTGCCCAACAACAAAAAGAATAAAGAAAAAAAGAAGATGTTCGGTATGCTAATTCGATTAGCGAATCGAAAAGCCTCGTACATTTTTGCTAATGCCGCATATGGACAACAATCACGCATAAAGATCTTCAATCGTGAATGCAAATCGATCATGCGAAACTGAACGAATCTGTATCGGTGAGGATCGGTGGAAACATTTAAAATATTCGTATAAGCGTAGGCGGTACACAACCGTCAAGGATGCTCGGCATAATCAAAAACCTTTATAGGGTTACTTTATACAGCTGTGCCCCTCCAACATCGTTAAACTCTACGTTATTGTATATTGTATTCAAATTGTTTTTTTTTTCGAGTGTATTTCCTATATTCGTTGAGTTGCTTTTTTCCCATAGGAAACTTTTTTTTTCCCGAGTGATATTAACTTCTCATATTCACACTACCCACAGAAACTGTATAACACCTTTAACACGATGCGTACATTCTAATTGTCGGTTTAGCTTATTTTCTCTACTGAAAGTCCTTTCATTAGCGCCTATTTATAACGCCTCACTATCAGAAGTTTATCATCAAGGACTGTAGTAAAATCGAAAACGTACGATGTGCACCATGTGTTTTTGTATCTTGTGCTGCGCATCTTAAGTTTTCATGTTGCACACGACAACCAAAAGGTGTTATACCAGTATCAGATTTGTTGAACAAAGCTAAAACACTGCAGGCAAACAAAAGACTGCCTGAAATAAGACGTCTAATTGAACGAGAAGATAAACAATTATATAGCCTATCGATAATCGAAGTGAGATTTTTAAGAGCTGTTAAGAAACTACCACATCGACGAATGCGCATCGCGGTCAGTCCTTTGGGTGTAACATCACTTTCATTTATTCATTTTAATAGCGATCATTAAGCGTCGACTAGCGCTAATTGGCTCAATTATTTAAGAGATTCTTCATGTAAACGGCGACAAATTTATAGAAATAGCAGAAGAGCGAAAAAAATGACAAAAAAAAGACATATAACAACAAAAGATTAATCGAATGCCTCCAAGGATGATCGAAATCTCAGCAACATAGAAATAGCAGAAGAGCGAAAAAGATGACAAAAAAAAAGACATATAACAACAAAAGATTAATCGAATGCCTCCAAGGATGATCGAAATCTCAGCAAGATAATGTAAATAGAAGAAAACGCAGTTATTGGAAAACTGCTTAGCACTGCCGAATTACTTTAAGATAGCTTAAATCAGCTAGCTGCTTATATTTTCAAAAAGTGTTGAAGACCTTAGCTGACTACCAATCAAATATTACGAAAATAACAACAACAATAACAATAACAATTTTTAAAAAACGATAAATTCTCCCCACTCGTCTAGTGAATAAAATGATAAAATAAAACGAAATTGAGAAAAAAAAACATAACGAGCAAATTCTAATTAGTTCCATCGCAAATTATCCTCATTAAGTCTGGGTTATACTGAAACGAGCTTCATACCATAACCGTTTACAAAAAAAAAAAATTTAAGCAAGGCTTACTCACCCTTTGTGCACCACCTTTTCTGGCTTTGTCGCATATCTTTCGCAATACCGACTTATCGCATTTGAATGAAACCTTCCTTGGTGACGGAGATGCTTTTTCACTTGCACTTGTTGATGAAGGAGATTCGTCTCTAGGCGATGATACATCGTTGAGTTCATCTTTGACTTCGATTAGAAGCACCGGTTTACCAGTTATTTGTGACATTACCAATTGTTGACTTTTTCTGGATTACACCCCACCCAGCATCCAATTATTTAAGAAGCCGTCTGTTTTAGCAATTCATCGACCGAAGACGTTTCGTATCGTCAAGTAGATTCTGAAAAACGACTCAGAAATTGTTCATTAACACTTTGCAAAGGTTAGCAATCAACGAAATGGCTAACTTGATAAAGGGACAACGAAAAATAGAAGAAAAAAATACCGTCCAAAATTCGTTACAAGCAAGACTTGAACCTACACATTCGTAGTGATGATTTTATTACATTGGCTATGTTTTGTTGCTAGAATGAGACAATAACGCTAACGGACACCTAGAAAGTTATGATGTTGGCGTCCAGCATTTTCGGCTACTTTTCAAGAGGTCTTCAAGTATCAAATACTTCAACATCTGCAACGTATCAAGTCATTTATAAACCTCTAATGTCTTCGTTTGTCCGCTTAATTTCTTAAATCGCACCATAAATGTTATTCTGCAATGTTATCTTCTTTGGTAGCGAAGCGGAACAATTTCGCATCCCCTAACACATTTCGTTTCTTATCGGTGATTTTTTTTTGGAATTTCTGATACCATAAATCTCTTCACTGGTACCATAAATTCTGATACCATAAATCTCTATATGGGTCCTCGATTGAGTTAATTCAAATTCGACCTGCTTAAGAATGGTTTCCGCGGGTCGGTCTCTCACAGTGAAGAGATTTATGGTATCAGAAATTCCAAAAAAAAAAAGAAACTGAGAAATCCATTGCTCGTTTCCAGAAAAGGTGAAAAGAAAATAAAATAAATAAGACACGAATCACATACTGAAAGCTTAAAAAACACAAACATAGGCATCTATGTATAGGCATATATATATATATATATGTATATATATATATATAATATATAAGGTGCCAAACTGCCAAGGTTTATTTACGAGTACCAACATCGGTTTCAACTCACGAGCCAAAGGTCATAGAGATTAAAAAAAGAAGAGAGTAAAGGAAGATTTATTAACGTACATTCGAATATCGTATCGAAAATTGAAGAAACAGATGCTGTCGCCCAAAAGAAAAATGGCTGAGAATTTGTTCGAATGCTTTTGAATTTTTGTGAGAGATTTTCCAATGTGAAGAGAACTTATGCCGCAAATGCAAAAATATATTCACTAAAAAAATGCAGTTGTTGCTTTACGACATCAAATGGAAAAACTTTTTGTGGAATGTAAACGAAACAAATTTAAAAAATTTTTGCTAACGCGAACAATGAGAGCTGAAAAGAAAAAAAGTTTCATATTGGAATAGTTGAAAAAAAAAACAATAAAATTAAAGAAATTTTTGAAAATAAAATGAATAAACAAATCAAATGGTCGAAAATTTTTGTCAATTAATACACTAAAGTGAGCGGATATTTTTTATAAAACGAGCGGCGTAGTGAGACGAAAATTCTCAACGTAAGGTGAACGAACATTTCATTTGAACGATGTATAAGGCCGCGCTCACACTTTTTTTCTTCACCCCCTTTGCTTCCTTTGATTTGTGAACTATTAAATCCTTCAAAGCCTAATATAGAAGACGCCATTGCTTTGAATCTATTTTCTTAAGATGAATAAAACTTAAAAAATCGTGCGGTTATTTCTACATCGGTTTCTCCTCCTCCGAAACCGAAAAGTGGAGCATGTAATGTCCGTACGGTTTTCGTCCAAAGTGCTGCTTATCCTCAAGAAAAAAAAAAGTGAAATAAATAAATAAATAAATAGAAAGAACTATAAAATTGCAATAAATCAAGTAAATTACAAACGAAGAAAAATCTCATTGTTTACAAGCAAACGCGATTTTTCTTATCATATAAGACATTTATAAGCTTACCCTTATATTTCCTGTGCAAGCGAGTTAGACGATTCGAGAGCATCCTTTATTAACAGCATCCTTTATTAAAAACGAAAAACTTCATTAACAGTAACTGTTGTTTGCCTGAATCGATTAATTACTAAACCTAATGACTTCTTCCACTCAGGTGCGGCCGCTTTCACAACGCAATGCTGTCGATGACACTCGATGATTGCGCGTCTCGTTTGTTTTTCAAAGTACTCGAAAAGACGACTCGACTCGACTATTTGCAGCTCGTTTCCACCAATCGCCCTCCTCCCGTTTAGTTGAGCGAGAAAAAAAATAACCCGATAAAAAATAAGCGAAATGATTTTCATCCAAAATATTTTCAACAATAAATTTATGGGAATTGCTTCTTTTTTTTCAACTTTTCAATTGATTTCTACTGATGCAAAGACGGTCTCCACTTTCCAATATTTTGGAAAAAAATATTACGGCATGACTGTATCAATGACGGTCAAAAAAAACGATTAGTTTGAGAAAAGAGTTAGCATACGGAACTGTTGAAATTGTTCGAACTAGTCATGCACAGAAAAAGCTGAAAACGCCTTATTTAAATGGTGCTTTCAAAGCGCACATATGGAAGGCAAATTGTTAAGCAATATGTTTGACCACAATACGCAACCATTTTGAGAAATGCTTTCAAATTTTGACACTAGTCATAGCAAGAAACGGTTTTGAGTCATCTTGGCTCGATGAGGACTACAACAGAAAAAAAAAACCTAACAGACGAAACACTAAGTTCAGGTGAATTGTTAATTTAACATACGACAGGCAAGATTTTCCCCTAAAGTGGTATACAAGTTGGCGATGTACGTACACAATACAAGAAATACAAATAGTGAGGAGCTGCTTCAAATTTATTTAAAATTTTTTTCCAATTTTTTTTTAGTTTCGCAAAAATTGAAATTAAAGGCGTTTGAAAGATTTAGTGAGTGAAGGAGTAATTATTAAAATTCACTCAGTTCAACAGTTTCGAATCTTCGATGCCGCCATAAGTGTTCATTCCGAACGAATTAAATTATCTCCAAGAGATCCTCCATTTCCCCTCTCACCTAACTCGGAAATTAAAAAACGTGAAAAAAAATGACCAAAAAATTATCACCACTTCAATATACTCGCATTACATTTACTATAAAAGTTCACGTCCATTCGCCCCTTAAACGATCATCTAAAAATGATTTACATTAAATAAAAAGCCTCTGTATAATGCGATTCGTTGTATGCTCATGAGGAGTTTCTCTCAATATGATGTTAGCATGTTTATAAGCATACCAAAGAGCATTCTTTTGCAAACATCTGTAACTTAGCACAAACGGAATTCATTTCGTACAACAAACAATTTCTTGCCAACGAAAGCCAAAACCATAGCAAAACTGTTCTTTACAAACTACTGTCAACAACCACTGCCAAAATCAAACTGTATCGTTTAATCTTTTCCTTCTAAAATCATAAAGGAAAATTGAATTTTTTTCTAAATTCTAAAATTCTAAAATCATAGAATTTCGCACATTAAAATTGAAAGAATAAGATAATATACATATGGGCTTCCAAATCACTAAAAGAATTCAGAGAAAAGGAGAGAGAGGGACAGAGCCAGAGAGAAAGAAAGAGAAAGGAGGTAAGGAAGAAAGAAAAGAGTTGCTGCAGCAATTCAAAAAGTATATGTTTAACGTTAGGCCAACAAACCGGTTTCATCACACCAACGAAACAGTCATGTCAAGCCGCACTCAAGAAAACTATCCGCTGAATTCATTTGCCTCTTTTTTCATCTTCTTCTTAAAAAATACCTCTTTACTTTTCAAATTTTTCTTACCGCTTGGCGCAGAATTCACAGTGAAATGCAGAAGCACCATCACTGCTTTAAGACAATAATAAACGAAATTCAAAAACGTTGACAATTAAAAGCGGTAGTTAATGAAATGGATAGTTGGCTTGACGCATATGTTTAACAAACTCGTTCGCGAAACGTTTCTTTAACAGTTGCTATCATACAGTATTTGAAACTCCTTCTGAATTGAAGCCCTTACTACAGCGGAAGCTGCCGGTGCATGCAAACACGTAAATAACTGGACTGAACCTGAAATATGTGCAAGGTAGCTAAAGTTCGTTAGCTATTCGGTCAAATATCGTTTTTTTTTTTTTCAACCGTAACGATATGCTAAAAAACAACCGATGAATAAATGATATAGTGAAAAATGAAACCAAGCACACATTTTCAAATGCTGAAATGAGAAGTGATGTTCGACGATGAGCTAGTGAAGACCGAGCGCCCAAACCTCGAAATGCCCAAGTCCCAAAAAAGGCTCACGATAAATGAATTTAAAAAACCGACAATCCACAAGTATGTGCGGGTCTGGTAATGCAAATTTTGGGCCGAAAAATGACAGCTGATCTAGCCTGTGTTTGCGATGAGTCTTGAAGCACTTTCATACGGCAACCCTGCACATCCTGTACGCTGGGTGAGGAGGCATCTTGCTATAAACTAAGAACGTGCATTCCGCCCACGAGATGATCTTCTTCGTACTCGTAAGGGGGTCAGAGACTCGTTTTGTATCTCGATGATGCAATGTTCGGATGAATTCTCCAAACTATTTTAGCTATATTCTAGTCTGTGATTTCAATCCGAATTTTATGCTTAACGAAGCAGGCGTTCAAACTCCGATTCTGATTTGCTGCCCGTCTTCTATACTCAAAAACCTTCAATAAACTAACTCTTTTAAATTGTGAAACCAATAAAGTCGGCAGTAAACAAAATGCATTATCGAATGCTTTATATAAAGGCACACATATGTGCTTTATTAGTTAACAATAAAGAAAAACCTTAGAAACTTCAATAATACTGGGGAAGGGTGTTCTGTTCTAGAAAACTTGCGTCATAAATGTTAAAAAATCCCAACCCACCGAATGATGCAGTGGTTCACCGATGGTTTGAATACAAACAGGTTTCTAGCGCTGAAATCTGATCAAATATCTTACAGCTCTATGAAAAGTCCTTGAAAATGTAATCTCATGCCAAATACTCATCGGTAGATGAAAAAAAAAACCTGGCTACAACATATATGGGATGTCATTTCGTGCAGTGGAGAAAAGAGATCATAAAACACTTCTTCATTTCATATAAGATTTTAACATGTTGAAACACGGAATCACAATGTACGCTGTTTCCATTAAATCGAGCTAGATGCCATGATAAGCGATAAGAAAACGTCTGGAAATAGCAATGTATCAATAAAGACGCGAACAAGCATTCTTTAACAAAAACCGATTTAAAGAAACTCCATTGATAGCGCCATTCGCTATAGCGTCTCTTCTCAGTTCCTTCAGAATTCAAAAACACACATGAAACCAATTCATCACGTTTACTGCCCTCTTTATTATGGCACTTAAGTCGCGTTTGTCGCCAAAACAAAAAAA
>JPKZ01001879.1:174413-191771 GCA_000803305.1 Toxocara canis
TTTTTTTTTTTTCAACCGTAACGATATGCTAAAAAACAACCGATGAATAAATGATATAGTGAAAAATGAAACCAAGCACACATTTTCAAATGCTGAAATGAGAAGTGATGTTCGACGATGAGCTAGTGAAGACCGAGCGCCCAAACCTCGAAATGCCCAAGTCCCAAAAAAGGCTCACGATAAATGAATTTAAAAAACCGACAATCCACAAGTATGTGCGGGTCTGGTAATGCAAATTTTGGGCCGAAAAATGACAGCTGATCTAGCCTGTGTTTGCGATGAGTCTTGAAGCACTTTCATACGGCAACCCTGCACATCCTGTACGCTGGGTGAGGAGGCATCTTGCTATAAACTAAGAACGTGCATTCCGCCCACGAGATGATCTTCTTCGTACTCGTAAGGGGGTCAGAGACTCGTTTTGTATCTCGATGATGCAATGTTCGGATGAATTCTCCAAACTATTTTAGCTATATTCTAGTCTGTGATTTCAATCCGAATTTTATGCTTAACGAAGCAGGCGTTCAAACTCCGATTCTGATTTGCTGCCCGTCTTCTATACTCAAAAACCTTCAATAAACTAACTCTTTTAAATTGTGAAACCAATAAAGTCGGCAGTAAACAAAATGCATTATCGAATGCTTTATATAAAGGCACACATATGTGCTTTATTAGTTAACAATAAAGAAAAACCTTAGAAACTTCAATAATACTGGGGAAGGGTGTTCTGTTCTAGAAAACTTGCGTCATAAATGTTAAAAAATCCCAACCCACCGAATGATGCAGTGGTTCACCGATGGTTTGAATACAAACAGGTTTCTAGTGCTGAAATCTGATCAAATATCTTACAGCTCTATGAAAAGTCCTTGAAAATGTAATCTCATGCCAAATACCCATCGGTAGATGAAAAAAAAAACCTGGCTACAACATATATGGGATGTCATTTCGTGCAGTGGAGAAAAGAGATCATAAAACACTTCTTCATTTCATATAAGATTTTAACATGTTGAAACACGGAATCACAATGTACGCTGTTTCCATTAAATCGAGCTAGATGCCATGATAAGCGATAAGAAAACGTCTGGAAATAGCAATGTATCAATAAAGACGCGAACAAGCATTCTTTAACAAAAACCGATTTAAAGAAACTCCATTGATAGCGCCATTCGCTATAGCGTCTCTTCTCAGTTTCTTCAGTATTCAAAAACACACATGAAACCAATTCATCACGTTTACTGCCCTCTTTATTATGGCACTTAAGTCGCGTTTGTCGCCAAAACAAAAAAACCTACGCCGCGAAAATGCACTTTTTTGAGTAATCAGCATAGATTCGAGCAAGTTTGAGGACACCATTCGCTGCAAAAGCAAAATTCAACTTTATCTGAAGCCCATATTTTCTAATGAGCACAGGTCTTGTCCGGCTAGCTTAGGTTTAAACGATAAAATCTACGGGTCCGCAAATTTTGTCTACAATATTACAGCTCAACATGAATCACTTAAAACACGAAAAATTCGGCACTTTTTGCCGCATAAGCAAGCCCTCCTTATAAAAAGCAGCCCTTGCGTCACAAAAATTTCCCTCTAGTTGATCTTCACTTGCACGTGTTCAACTAATGAAATTTCTTCATAATGCACTGATAATCACATATCCGAGAAAAAAAAAGCGTGACCCGATTTCGCCGCCTGAGACTGCTAAAATCAATAGGGCAAATCCAAATTGCTTAAGTAAACATGAATGCAACTAGTTGTTGAGCAATAGAGGAACAGCCGGCTGGCTAAAAGCAACGAAATCAGTGAGGAAGAATATGCGTAATGGAACCCAACTGTCTGCCACAATGACGACAAAGCAGAATCAGAAACAAAAAAAATATAACAGGTAATGTGAATCATGACGACCCGCACAGCAAACAAACATCGATCACTTCTTCCTCTCATAAGTCCACTTGAATACACGCGCTTTCATTGGCTCTCCTTTACATAGCTGCAATTAAGAGGATCTTTTAAAATCACTAGTGACATACACGTAGATCAGAAATTTCAACGATTCTTCCAACAAATCATAAATGATAGTTCGAGGCTAAAACTTGGTAAGGATTTATTATCATTCACCTTGCTTGATACATATGCACACCAACAAGCACAACAAGCACAGTTTCTCCTCTAACGCATACGTGCATGCCCCATCAGACATTTCAGCTTTAACCAACGTAAAGCAATTTCAAGCGCAGTGCTCACTCCATTAGTACCCTTTCAAAAAGTTCCAAAACAAAGCAGAAGCGAAAGGGATGGGGGAGGGAGGAGCGAAGTCTTTAAGACATAAATTTAACTGCCCCAATGCTTTTGCAGTCGTTGTAATAAAAATCAAGAAGTATGTACTGGCTACATACGAACGAGAGTTCTTATCAACTGCTTCGTAGCCGTACTAAGCGCACTAAATGTGCTGTTATGTCTACCATGAAGAACAGAATCTGTTCAAGAAAGGTTAGAAAATTTCATCTGCTCATACAGTAACCATAAGCAAACAAACTAGAATCCGCAAACTGTGAGAACTAAGTCGACTTTGATTCAAAACAATGAAAAAAATAAAAATCAACTATAAATGTTCGAGTATTTAGATAGACTGAAGCAATGATGGCGCGACCAGTTTCTGCTGCACCTCTACAACAAACTCATTTGCAGCATTTCTGATCTCATAGTGAAAAAAATAAAGTATTCTGATAGAGATCTTGAAAGTTTCAATATCTCCATCGGAATACATGTTCTTTTCACTACTTCATTTGCACCATTTCTGATCTCATATTGAAAAAAAAGTATTCTGATAGAGATCTTGAAAGTTTCAATATCTCCATCGGAATACATGTTCTTTTCACTACCAAAAACGACCGCCGCATTTCCACGACATTTAATCCCTCTCTTCATAAATGTGAAAAGCATAAGCGTCACGGATTATATCCAAAAGTATATGAAACATTAAAAGATGATTACGCATGCAAACTCAACAACCGAACAAACAAATCAATAAAAATTACAATAACAATATCAAAAATCTGAAAAATTATATGTTTAATTTGATAGCGAACCTGTTTGGGTCGAAGCTCACTCTTTTTACTGTCGGCAATATTCTTGCGCACCTCCAATTTTTCCACCACAACTCGCAATTCGTTGGCCCTTTGCATTCGTTTCAACAACTCTTTGTATTGCGCACGACGCTCTCGATCCGCCATCTTAGAAAACATACTTCGCTTCGAGTTATCAGCAGGCAAACTTTTACGAAGATTGAATCGCTTCGAGAATTCTCACTAAGGAAGTATTCAAAAACGATTCCATCTACCACAAAGGCTCATATTTGAAATTCGAAACAATAACGAAACGCTGTTTGCTCACAAAGAGATAAAGTAATTAAAGGCTTTAGAAATATATTCCGCGTCAGTTTGAAGTTGAACACGCATAATACACAAATGAATTTCGACAACAAAGCGCAGATGGCTCAAAAAATATAAGAAAACGCCAAGACAGAAGAAAAGACATATATCTTCAGCATGCAGTACGTCGCGAAAAAGTGCCCCTTACCTCATAATCAGCAGGAAAATCAATTAGCACTGTAGGTACGACCGGGGAGAAAGGAAGGGAGAAGACGAGATGTATTAGCGTTTGAAAATTTGTCCTTATATTTCGTAGTTTCACACAAGTAAGTAATTCACATGGAGTCGGGTGGAAAGAACCCAACCTACTTTCACTTAAGTATTGTGCTGACACGGTGGTCATCATACTCAATTCAAAATTCAAAACAACTTCAAACATAAAACCCATACAACGATAACAATGCACTATGAAAATGGAAATTAGCCCTCGACGCCATCAGCAATTAGAGAAAAGAGAGATAGATTTTGCTCATCTGCTGAAAAAAAAAGAACGACAGGAGGAACTGATGTAACAGTCCAACAAAACGGACATATTTTTCTGACCAAACTAAGGACGAATAGAGCAGCCAAGAAGCCCGATATGCAAATCTGAGCTTCAAGTCATACTCGGCAAAACTGAGAGGAATTTCAAGAAGTAGCCAAAAAGAAATAGCGTTAAACATCGCATGACCGAAGATAATTTGAAAAAAAAAGGCTGAATGAAGTATAATGAAGTTGAAGATGGATAGCGGGTTCCTCTTCCGCCTGCTCGTCTATAAACTATTCTTGCCAGTAAAGAACAACACAAAATATTTAGCAATGAAATTTGGCGAAACCTTCCCCCCACCCCCTCTCCCTCCCCTTCCACGAATTCACTCACCTGTACGTCTGCTTTAGAGAGAGCGTTCATAACCGAGTGCTTCTTGAGAGTACTCGTGCGCGGTCGGTTATACCGACGATCAATCAACTGCTGGGGTGTATCGAAATACTGGATCGGGTCGAATTTCTTCGCTAAAATACAATTTAAAAGTCACGAAAAAAAGTAATACCATAACTCTCACAGCTATAACTTCATCAGAACGCTTTCAATATATTTCGCAAGTGCTATGCGTGAAAAAAAGTAATACCATAACTCTCACAATACCATAACTCTCACAGCTATAACTTCATCAGAACGCTTTCAATATATTTCGCAAGTGCTATGCGTATAACCATGCACAAAAGGTAAAAGCATAAGCATGAGCATAAACGTTTTTGCGGGCCCGAACAGACAGAGAGAGGGAAGGAAGTAGAGGCGCTCCTTCCCCTCACCCTTGCTCACCAAATGGCAAGAAAAAAGTAAAAAGGGAAAACCATCCTCTTTACGAACGAAAAATGGAAGGAAAGAATATGGGAGGGGAACTAAATGAATCGGATTTTAATAAAAGTTGAGGAAATTAAAGCGCCGACTCCAGCTGGTCAAGGTAATTTAAGCAAATCGGAAGAGCAGTAATATAAGCATTTATTTTTTTACAGCAGGCTAGGTTTTCGGTATGCTAACATGCTACAAATTAACGCTCACATCGATCGTATATCTCATGAAAGGGCGTATTTCAGAAACGCTCTTAACCCTAATTTGAACGTCAATAGAAGTCTTTCGATGACGACAGCGTTGCAGTGCTAGAGCGCGACCTCGTTTAGTCGCACATAAAATGATTTCCAAGATGTGCATAATGATGACTGCTAGGGGAAACATTTTTTGAAAAAAAAAATAATTCGATTTTTCAAGCGTAAATATGCTCAACCAACCGGGCACGCAATTGAACGCTCATCACCTATGACGCTAGTTTTCGAGATACTACCATTTAAAAAAGAAAACTTCCGCTCCTCTTCCTCTCCTCCTCCTTCACTACCTCCGGGGGGGCGGGGGGTGGGGGGAGGGAGGAAACGAAATAACAGCTAGAATTTAAGTAAGTATGAGCACAAGTGTCAGCATAACCTAAAAAGTATCATCGTGAAGATTTTTGAAAATTCAGCAGCGCACTGAGAATAAAAATCTCAAATGCAAAGCAATGAGGCGAGGCTATGATTATGACATAATATTGACGCAAATCGGCTCAGCTACGAGAGCGAAGAAGAGAAGTAGAAAATAGCTTGGAAGGAAGCGGGCATCAGCTACGTGAACGGGCATGAAAAAAAACGACAGATTTGTGAGAAGCATGTGTAAACAAGAAAAATTATAGATTCAGCGTTTTAAAAAACCAAAAATACAAACCCTCTTCCTCGGTATCCACAAAAATCGTATGCTGATTGCTTCCCACTCCAAGATCGGCGAAATGAAGAGTGGCTTTTAACTTCTCGATTTTCTGATTTAAAAAAAAAAAAGCAAATAAATGAATAAATTTGAAAAAACACTTTACTGCGTCATCGAACAATGACTTGCTTTACAACGTACTGAAAAAAACGCACTGAACTTCAATTATTCCTTAGTGCTTCGAGATATCTTCGAAATTCCTAAACAACAAGAGCGACATCGATAAGGGAGAAAGAACAGAGACATGACTGCAACCCTTTTTTGTCTAAACAGTTCCAG
This sequence comes from Toxocara canis, assembly GCA_000803305.1. Lineage (NCBI taxonomy): Eukaryota > Metazoa > Nematoda > Chromadorea > Rhabditida > Toxocaridae > Toxocara > Toxocara canis. Next base: position 180,384 of record JPKZ01001879.1, read on the forward strand.
ATCCGAATTACAGCAGTAAAAATTCGCAAAAAAAATCGGGACAGATTATCAGAAAGTTAGCAATCTGAGATTCTTTTTCCTCTTTCATTGTTTTCAATGAACGTTAGCATACTCTCTTCTCAAAATTCAGAACTCAGCCAAATTCAAATTCGTATGAGTTGAATACGCTTCGATCGAGCATGGAAATTTTTTGAACGCCTGTGAGTGGAACAATGAACAAAAACGGCAGGACGGTAGCGGTTGGTAATACTTTAAAACACTAAATGCATAAGCCCAATAATGATCGATGTTATCTCAGATTACACGTACCTATGTAAGCAACATCGCTGCTTTCAAAAGTGCGCTCAAGAATTTAATGCTGTTATTCTTAAACTCAATATCAAAGCCTAAATTCCACATTATTTTCAATCCAATCTTAATAAAACTCGATGCTCGTCTACAAATTCAATAAAACAATTCCCAGAATCTTACCATCAACCTAACAACCACTGATTTCTAATGCTGGTAAAACTAAATCGTTCAAGTTGAAATCAACAACCATACAAAAAAGATTCGACGTAAAAGAAGTCAAAGAAATCGCTACCTTGTTTTCAATATTCAGACGATGCCGTACGTACTTTAGGTCTTTGACATCGGCCAGCTTTTTCTGAAGCTTTGTATCCTCATCAGGTTCAGGAGTTAGCTCATGATGCATTCCATCTTCCTGCAAAAAAAAAAGAAAGTCAGACAATTTCGAAAGGGACGTTTACGCTGATTAGCGTAATATTCCATTGAAATAATGTGTTGCCGAATTGTTAACGTTGCCATATGATGCGCTCATGATTGAGAATTCGGTCTCGTTTCTGAACCCAATTAGAAATGTATCAACTTAAACAACTCTGCCAGATCCGATCAACGTAGATCCTTATATCCGGCTTCAACTGTGGTGGTGTGCCTCTCCCAAAACGCTTAAAAGGAATACCATATGAAAACTCCCACTCGCATCAACACCAAAGGCTTCCCAACTTTGCCCTCTAGGAGGAACAAAACGGATTTGCACTAGATAAGGTGGTTTATGAACTTTGCATCATTTAAATACGGATATATTATCAAGAAAGGATTTAAGATATCCTCTGAACTCACCGAAAAGCGCATAAAACGATTCAAGTTTATCAGCCTTAGCATACACTCTAATAAAGCACAGTAATGGCAGTCAGTTGCAAAACAAATCGAAACTCATAACGATACGATGACATTTGCGCCACGAAACATCCCCACGTTTGACTATGATCGACTTCCACATACGCTATTGTGGGAAAGCGTATCGACGGTGCAAGTGATGGCATAAAGAAATTTGTACTAATTATCTCATTTCAAGGCAAGTGACTGCAAGTGCTAAAAATTATACTAGGGGATACACCTGAAGGTGTTGCAAGAAAACATTCATTGACGAAGACCAGTCAGTGACATCTAAGATTTTTCATCGGGAATCAACTAAACCAGTCACCCCCTCCCTCTTCTACTCTCCGTCCCCCCTTCCCTCGCAACCCCTTCCTTGTTTCCGCTCTGCCACGAAACTGCTTTTCTTACCCTAGGATTTCTTATATATATAGAAAATGGGGAAAACTTTTTTTAAAAAAAAAATAATTCGATTTTTCAAGCGTAAATATGCTCAACCAACCGGGCACGCAATTGAACGCTCATCACCTATGACGCTAGTTTTCGAGATACTACCATTTAAAAAAGAAAACTTCCGCTCCTCTTCCTCTCCTCCTCCTTCACTACCTCCGGGGGGGCGGGGGGTGGGGGGAGGGAGGAAACGAAATAACAGCTAGAATTTAAGTAAGTATGAGCACAAGTGTCAGCATAACCTAAAAAGTATCATCGTGAAGATTTTTGAAAATTCAGCAGCGCACTGAGAATAAAAATCTCAAATGCAAAGCAATGAGGCGAGGCTATGATTATGACATAATATTGACGCAAATCGGCTCAGCTACGAGAGCGAAGAAGAGAAGTAGAAAATAGCTTGGAAGGAAGCGGGCATCAGCTACGTGAACGGGCATGAAAAAAAACGACAGATTTGTGAGAAGCATGTGTAAACAAGAAAAATTATAGATTCAGCGTTTTAAAAAACCAAAAATACAAACCCTCTTCCTCGGTATCCACAAAAATCGTATGCTGATTGCTTCCCACTCCAAGATCGGCGAAATGAAGAGTGGCTTTTAACTTCTCGATTTTCTGATTTAAAAAAAAAAAAGCAAATAAATGAATAAATTTGAAAAAACACTTTACTGCGTCATCGAACAATGACTTGCTTTACAACGTACTGAAAAAAACGCACTGAACTTCAATTATTCCTTAGTGCTTCGAGATATCTTCGAAATTCCTAAACAACAAGAGCGACATCGATAAGGGAGAAAGAACAGAGACATGACTGCAACCCTTTTTTGTCTAAACAGTTCCAGATCCGAATTACAGCAGTAAAAATTCGCAAAAAAAATCGGGACAGATTATCAGAAAGTTAGCAATCTGAGATTCTTTTTCCTCTTTCATTGTTTTCAATGAACGTTAGCATACTCTCTTCTCAAAATTCAGAACTCAGCCAAATTCAAATTCGTATGAGTTGAATACGCTTCGATCGAGCATGGAAATTTTTTGAACGCCTGTGAGTGGAACAATGAACAAAAACGGCAGGACGGTAGCGGTTGGTAATACTTTAAAACACTAAATGCATAAGCCCAATAATGATCGATGTTATCTCAGATTACACGTACCTATGTAAGCAACATCGCTGCTTTCAAAAGTGCGCTCAAGAATTTAATGCTGTTATTCTTAAACTCAATATCAAAGCCTAAATTCCACATTATTTTCAATCCAATCTTAATAAAACTCGATGCTCGTCTACAAATTCAATAAAACAATTCCCAGAATCTTACCATCAACCTAACAACCACTGATTTCTAATGCTGGTAAAACTAAATCGTTCAAGTTGAAATCAACAACCATATAAAAAAGATTCGACATAAAAGAAGTCAAAGAAATCGCTACCTTGTTTTCAATATTCAGACGATGCCGTACGTACTTTAGGTCTTTGACATCGGCCAGCTTTTTCTGAAGCTTTGTATCCTCATCAGGTTCAGGAGTTAGCTCATGATGCATTCCATCTTCCTGCAAAAAAAAAAGAAAGTCAGACAATTTCGAAAGGGACGTTTACGCTGATTAGCGTAATATTCCATTGAAATAATGTGTTGCCGAATTGTTAACGTTGCCATATGATGCGCTCATGATTGAGAATTCGGTCTCGTTTCTGAACCCAATTAGAAATGTATCAACTTAAACAACTCTGCCAGATCCGATCAACGTAGATCCTTATATCCGGCTTCAACTGTGGTGGTGTGCCTCTCCCAAAACGCTTAAAAGGAATACCATATGAAAACTCCCACTCGCATCAACACCAAAGGCTTCCCAACTTTGCCCTCTAGGAGGAACAAAACGGATTTGCACTAGATAAGGTGGTTTATGAACTTTGCATCATTTAAATACGGATATATTATCAAGAAAGGATTTAAGATATCCTCTGAACTCACCGAAAAGCGCATAAAACGATTCAAGTTTATCAGCCTTAGCATACACTCTAATAAAGCACAGTAATGGCAGTCAGTTGCAAAACAAATCGAAACTCATAACGATACGATGACATTTGCGCCACGAAACATCCCCACCTTTGACTATGATCGACTTCCACATACGCTATTGTGGGAAAGCGTATCGACGGTGCAAGTGATGGCATAAAGAAATTTGTACTAATTATCTCATTTCAAGGCAAGTGACTGCAAGTGCTAAAAATTATACTAGGGGATACACCTGAAGGTGTTGCAAGAAAACATTCATTGACGAAGACCAGTCAGTGACATCTAAGATTTTTCATCGGGAATCAACTAAACCAGTCACCCCCTCCCTCTTCTACTCTCCGTCCCCCCTTCCCTCGCAACCCCTTCCTTGTTTCCGCTCTGCCACGAAACTGCTTTTCTTACCCTAGGATTTCTTATATATATAGAAAATCAGTCCGAACTTAAGCATTGATAAATTCTAAAGAATGTGCGAAAAGAGATAATACTAACCGCGATACGGCTGCGAACCATATGGAAGTGAAATTCATCGGGATTTCTATCGAGAGCCTCTCTTTTTAGCTTACGAAGCTTTTCCTTCTTTTCATTGTAATCCTTCGCTCTTTGGAGATAATCTTTTCGCTTTTCCAAATGGCCGAGATGTGCTCTCGCCTCTGGCTTAAATAAAAATCGTTCCGACTGACTCAAATATCGAAATATCTAAATCACGATCTCTTCAAAAATCAGTTAAGAATTATAGCTTTAAGGATTACAGCTCGAATTAACACGGCGTGCTCGACTTGCGAGTGATCGAAACGCCCAATCCAGTTAACAATTTGCATGCGCCACTCATTAAAAATTCTCATATCAAAGATCAGTTCTGAAACAAACGATGCGAGTTTTAAAGAAGTAAAAATAAATAGAAAACAAAAAAGTTAAGAGGCTGAATGGAAAAAATGAAAAATGCTGAGAACCTGCGAGCGCTCCCGATGAGTCCTTTGGCCAACTTTTGCAGAACGCTTTAACGAAGACATCGAGAAATGCGTGCTTCCTTAGATACTGAAGTGGAATTTGATTATTAATCATCCATTCTTCATTCTATATTGGCAGAGTATATTTACGAGGTTTTTTTCGTACTTTTTATATAAAATATCATTGCTCCTTATTCTCGAAAGAATCATTCAAACAAACAATCTCGTTCTAACCAAGAAAAAATTCTTCTTCTTTGTTAAAATTTTGCGGAACTCATAGAATAGTCACCTAATAAAATCAGTCTTCAAATTTTCTTTTCTAAATTATCAGATTTGTCATTTAAAAATTATTAAATTTATCTTTTCAAAATTGGCCCTTTAATTTTTTCCTCTTTTGAGACAGCGATGCTCTATTCAAAGGAGTTTTCTGTTCAACAACGATCTTCTGTTCGGTGGAACAGATTAAGATCATTAGAAGTGAACTTGTCAAATCGCGGAAGTCTCTTGGGTTTGAGGCACTCACGAAGTCGAAAAAAGGGTGCATCTTCGGATGACGCGTTCTTGCACAAAAAAAAACAGCAGCTCATTCTGGTACGAGTAAGAAGTTGGCATCATTAGTGTGGCAACGAGTAGGCGCCAGAATTTGCAAATCTTGGCTCTACTGAAAAATGTACACATTCTTCAGCAGCGCTGGTGAAGGAAGGAGAGGGTAAGCATCTCTGCATTCAAGAGAACGTCCATGTACAACTTGACTGGCCTACATTATTGCTACTCTTGAAGCGTACAGATTTTACTGAACAAACAAACAAACAAACAATAACAAATATCTGTTGAGGTGAAATGCAGCCTCAGTCAAACAGTTTTTGAGCTGGCAATGTGCCAGTCAAGTTCTGACTCCATAAGACGAAGCTGTCGGTTACAGCGGAAAAATCTTTCAACAAATGACCGCGCTTTGCAAAATTACGAACTCTTTTTTTGATTCATTTCGCATTTTTTTTTCGTTCTTCTGCGGTAGTGGCGTCGATTATTGGCCTCGATTGTTTGAGGTTATTTGAGATTATTTGAGGTTAAAAAAGTGGCCTCGATTATTTGCCTCCTGAAAAGTTTTGAAAAATCAGTTTCGGAAAATTTTCTTCAAATTAATGCTGGCACTACAACCACAAATCACCATTAATTCAAATGCATTAATGCTTAATGAACTATTGTGTATGAAATCATAACGAACGACAACAATTACAAGCTCTTTTTCGATTTCGCTTTTTTTTTAAAATAAAATCGAATTTTTCACACAACGATTAATTGACATCAGTACAGCATATATTGAAAAGCTTACTGCTTTAATGCTTGTTCACAACCACAAAACGCTTCACAGTCGCAGTCGAAAGATTTAAATATATTTAACTCTATTGTTTTCTCTCTCTATCACCCAAACTTCTTGTGAACTTAAACTAAACTTTTTGATCAGTTACTCTATATAGTCGATTAAATGGAACTTTCCACTATGGAATGCCTCCACCTGAATTTTCTTTTTCAGAATCTCACTCGAATTGCAAAAAGCAAGAAAAAATTGAAACGATTTCGCAATCAATTTCAATCAATTGCAATTAAGATCATAATTTTTCGAATCGATATACTTGAACTGCTTTATAGAGTAAATAAAACGCATTTGAGTTGCTCAGTATCCGTGTCTAAGCCGATTAGAAGCTGTTGATGTTTAAAGAGGTAATGAAATGTTAGCGTAATGAAGTTAGCGAATTGCAAAGCATGCTAAAGAAAATGTCTAACCGTTTTCTAGGAAGTTTATTCGTTTGTTTTTTTTTATTGTTTCAGAAAAAAAAATATCCATGAGATGTTCCATTTGACTCCGCCCATGCTCGTCTCTGATCCATTCGTCGTCCCTTCGGCGCAGTCATGGGCGGTCTGAAAAATCTGTTCTAGGGTGATGCCTAATGTAAATAATTGCGCTGTGACCCGAAAGACAGATGACTACTACAAGACACTTCAAAGCCAGCCAATCCTCATCGTTATCGATATTTTGAATTTTTTGTGACACTGAGATAATGTTTCATGACAGAGCTGACTTGGTTGAGAGCCGCGTTCTCATCCTCTATCATGCATCATATCTGTAAACTCAGATTAAATATTTTGATAAATTACTAAAAATTTTCATAAATGGAAATTCTGCAGCGTCTTTTTTTTGTTAGAAATAATGTTGCTGTTTCCATTTCGTACGATGCTTTTTTTAGGAGTGTTTGAAAGGTAGATTTCGCTATGCGCTAAGCATATTGAAGGAGATCGTTGTTCAGCTCATATCAACGTATTGGTCATACATATGGTTATGGAAATTCGAATATATGCTTGATGCGATCAGTATTCCGATTTTTCTTGCAAAAGTGAACATATTATGTTGTCGTATTGTTTTATCAGTTATGCTAGAACGCTGATGATTGATGGTTTTTTTCCTGTTGTCCCCATGATTACGTTCAAGCTTCGTTTGTATGCTTTTCTATGTAGAACCTTTCTTTCCAGTTACAAAGTGCATACCAGCAGTAAGATTTCGAATCTCTGGTTAAATTTATGTAGTAAAATTATGTGCGAAAAAAAATGGGGTTTCTCTAGGTCAAAATTTTGGATCGTTGAGGTTGTTAATCATTTAAAACATGTGGGAAATAATTTTAGCGAACATCGCTGTAGCAATATCATTCTTCTAAAAAATTCACATGTCATGATATTTGGGTGGTCGTCCGGTTCGGACGGTTGATAGATGGTAATTATCGTGCGCGCGAATCTCAAGCTTCAGGGAGTTTCAGGAGGGGGCGGAGGAGTGGAGGCAGGGTAGAGGGAAAGGGAGGCAGAGGAAAGTGGGAGGGAGGCAGATAGTGATTGGACAGTATGGGGATTGCAAATTTTATGCAAATTTCAATAAGTTCATAATTGGAATTTTAATTGTTCGAAACAAACGGATATTCGAATTCCATCTCATCACCATTTTATTTTGTCGTCTTTATCGCATGTTATTTTTTTCAGATTTCGAGTTCATTATAATATCGTTATATGAGCACAGCCAGAGAAACGGAAACATCTTGGGAGGTATGATATCTCTAGGTGTTCTATGTAGTACATAGTAAATAGTACAGATAAAGCCACGCTGAAATTTCTGTTCTAGAATCCTGGAATGAAAATCATTTATTTAAGAAGCATCCTCTAAATTTATTCGTGACCGAGATTCGAAGGTTTTTGTCAACCGACTTTGTTTTGTCGATATCTCATCTTTTTCCAGGAATTTTTAATTGAACTGTTAAGTTCCTTAACTTTACTTAACACTAATTTATTCATTACGGAACTCAAGACAGACGAAGTTGTCAACTGCTTCGGAGACATACACTCGTTTCCACTGATCTGATCCTTAACTATATATATATATTTTTATATGTTGCCAGAGTATGCAAATTTATTAGCTATCACTTCGTAGAAAGTGATTTCCTTGCCCTGTTTCAAAAACAGTCGTTTTCCACTTCACGAAAGATTTAGGCCAAGGGGATTATTCCAGAGTTTTTTTTGGTAGTTAATTGCAGATTAATGGACAATTTATTGTCCTGAAATACAATGATGAACATAAATATGAGGTGCTTTTTTTCAGAGGCTTTCAAGGGCTTTTTCCAAGTGGGATTTAGCCGGATTCGGTGAAATGGATTTCGAACAGTTGCAAAACGCTCTTCTGGTAAATTATCTCAAATATTCTAAGAAAATCATTTAATCCATTGAGCTTTTCGCCTTAGTTTGACACAGGAGATAATTTCCCTCCCTTCGTTTTCCCACTCCCCCCATTCCCCCCTCCCCCCATAATCTTTTCACCAGAAAAAAGAAAACTAAAAATAAAAATATGCGTCTAGCGTAGGCCTGATGCAAAATCTTCGAAACTTGCAATACAAAATGTAAGGCGTTTATTAGGGTTCTTGGACGATGCTACAAACAAAAAAAGATCGTAAAGCAAGGGATTACTATCTTTTTATTACCTTTGTATTTGTATTATAGAGGTAATTGTTGCCTATCGACTAAATTAAACATTCGATTCAATTCAAAAAATAGATGTAATGAAAGTAGTGGAGGGAAAAAAATAATACATTATCAGAGATATGACGTCATCGGGTGAGGGAGGGGGACAACAGTAGAGGAGGACATCAATTCCATATGAGCAAAACCTTGCTTCAAAGTAGTGAAATGTCGCTTCGGTTTGCATATTATTTAATGGCCATTTGCATTTGTTATGAGCCATTGTTGATCAAATACGCGCCGAAGCATAAATTGTCCTTGCCAAATTTCCTCATCGTAGTTCTTGTCGTCCATGAGTCTAAACTATTCAACGGCTAAAGATATAAAAATGTTGATTTCATATTTTCGGCACTCGTTCATACGCGTAATTATGACCGCCGTATCGCAATGCACTTTAGCGAAAGCGAAAACAGTATAGAAAGTTTTCCGTTGATAGTTTGAACCGGTGAGACAATATTGCTTCTGAACCGTTTGGAACAATGTTGCTATTGAATGAATGAAACGAGATCTTTTTCGAACCAATGGGACAGCATTGTTTTGAAATGGTGGAACGAAATTATTTTTGAACAGCAAGTACCATTTTTTGAAGAAGTGAAATAAGATATTTTTGATTCGATGAAACAATATTGTTTTTGAACTGTTAGTAGAGTATTATATTTGAACCGGTGGAATAAGGTTGTTTTTTTTGGAAAAAAAGGAGTCGAAATGAAAGTAAATTAAAGGAATCGGATAATTGTTACAGCATTTAGGATGCATCTTTTCGTTGTGCCGTCATACAAGCGGTCGATATCAAAGCACTACAACGACTCGAATATCGTGCTGCAACTGACAACTCATCATTCACCTTCCACGAATTTACGGATCTCGTAAGCATTTTGATGACCGAATATTATGAGTTTCTTGAAGGCGGTATCAACGATCGAATCGTTGTTAACAAATTTAGCGATCATAATAATGAGAAAAGTTGACTTTAATTGCCGAAGTATTTGCGCGTAACTCTCAAAATGATTTGTTAATTTTCGGAATGACCAAGAAAATCACTTCGAATGACGGAAACATTATTTTAAAAAAAATGATCCAGAAATAGCGCTTGCTTTATGGGATCAAGTTATCACGATCTTTACCGTTCGTTACCGAGTTTATCCATACTAAGATATGGATGATCACGATTATAGGCGACCTAATCGACTATATCAATATCGACAAATAAAGTATGTCTCTAATTGGTCGAGTTATTCTGCATTTTTAATATTAAATAAATGCTTTTCTCGTAACACAATAGTACACCTCGAAATGTGTCGATATAGAAGGCTTACTAACTGATTCCTTTCTATCGAAAAAAATTATTTCACTTTTAAGCTAATGATTTACTGTGGTCGCTAATCCGAAACGCATAGACCGCATTGTTGTTCTGTTTTTTTTTTTTTGAATGCAATATACGCTCAGTTTCTATGTACTAATTTTATTAGAGTTGGGCAATGCAAGCGATTTGCCCATGCAAATGGGCAAATGAGTTCAAAGATAGTGAACGAGAGATCGCGTTGAGATGATAAAAATAGAAGCTTGCGATGAATTGTTGGTTGTTTTTTCATCTCTTTTCGCATTTCAATTTAACACAATTCTCATGCGGCAACTCAAAAATTATACAGCCCAAAAGCGATATCGATAAGAGATATGACGATCTTTGTAGCTGTTGATATCTTATGAGCAATAGTCTGTGTTGATGTAACGCACAATTAGTGCGAAACATTGGCAATCACTCAAATGATAGTGAGGTAAGCGAAAAGAAAAAAGACACTTGAAGGGATTGAAGAAAGTTTGTTTTTTTTGTACTGAAAATTTTGGTATTTTACTTTATTTTTTACTGTATCGCAACGAAGTACGGTACTTACAACAAAATATAACTCATAGTTACAGCACAATTTCCATGTCACCTTTCAGGAAAATGAACTTTGAAGCGTTTTAACTAAAGCAAAATCGTACAATAAAATCGCTTGCGATATATGGCTGTTGTACGATTCAGAGCAATTAGCTTGCGCTTACGGCATCAAAGTTGACTGCTACTATGAAGTCAACGTTATCGCATAATTGAAAGTGAGTTTTCGGAAAACCACATACAAGCCCGGAAAAGGACCTAAATAAAGCAAGGATTTGAAATAGTATAGTCAAGATAAGAAGGTCTGATAATTTCCACCTAAGCTGAGAGTAATTCGCATATGTGCATTGTGAAAGTATAAATTCCCATGTGAAAAACTCTATTATTCAATAAGCCTTTACACGATGCACGGCGGCTTATTCGTTTGCATGGAAGTCTAATCAGTGATCTATAACATCCCCTAACTTTTGCATAGACTGAAAATTCACTTTTTTTTTAAAAAAAATTAAAAAGCAGAGCAAGATATAGAGAGCAGTTATGATACCGGCCCATTGCAATACATATGTGCTATATGTTATAGGAACAGCTGCATTAACTACAGAGATGTCATAACTCTAATTACACTAATGGTATAGGAGGGAAATGGAATGTATAAAAGATTGTAGGATTAGAGCTATGCTACTGAGTACAACTTCAAGGTCACACTGCTAACGGCTCGATGTACAAGCGCAATTCGAGTGTATAATAGGCCTGGGTGACAACCATGGGCGCGCTTTACCATCTGCGCATATATTGTTGACGAGCAGGTGCTCTAACCCACTCATTTCACCGCTCAGTCAGTCACTGCTTCCTAAGCGGCATGACATTTTGTGCTAATTTTATGCTCACTCATTTCCTCAAA
>JPKZ01001879.1:224700-235885 GCA_000803305.1 Toxocara canis
GAAAAGGAATGTGATGCTAAGTACAGATCTTTAAGCATTAGACAGTTACATAAAAGCTCTTATCCGAAGGATTTATGCAATAAGTGAGCTTTTTTCAAAGTCTTTACAGTGATTTCTTGTTATTAACCAGAGTGAAACGCTAACTGTAGCCCACTGCGTGATTGCAACATTTCCTGGAGATATCATCAAAAAATGTCACCGGATTCATAAAGTCTTATCAATTATTTTTCAGCCAGTACTACGAGATGAGACCTTTCTGCACTATTTGTTTACATCGCCGACACCTATTTTTTTGATATGCTTCTGTTCAAGCGTCGACTCTCATTTCCGCCTAACCGATTCATCAAACAAATCGTCAACTAAATGAGTGCCTGAAACTCTCCTCGGAGTCGATAAATCAGTTTGAAATCTAGGACGAAGTGTTATCGTACAGTCGTGGCAAACATGACAGCCCTAGCTTCCGTAGTTCCATACGCGGAACTACCGCATAGGCACACATATAAATGCTAAATGCGCCATAATTTTCTTTGCAATGAAAAATTTAGTGGAGCGCAAAAAAAAAAAAGATGCAAAGAATTCGTTGTAATTACCGTATATGAAAGCCTTTGGTAATCATTGTTTCCGAAAAAATTCCAAGGAAACAACGATTACAGAAACGGAAAAACGTCGAAAATGTTTTGATTTGTTTTAGGCTAGAAGGATCGCTCGAAGAAAAAAAAAGAGGGATACTTAGCGATATACTTTTTTCAACCAAACATCTGAAAGAAATCGCCTAGATTCAGATATCTTTATTACTAGTTATGTGAAGGGAAATTTCTTTGTTATTTATTCTCGTTAAGACGCAATTTTTTAAAATGCATTCAGCTATGCTTTCCGTCGTTTTAAAATTACTTTTCGAAATTTATTTGCAATTTTTATTTGCAATCCATATGAGATGTCTTCATGAACGTTAATCATATGGAACATGCTTGAGATTTTTTTTTTGGTTTTTTTAATGAAAGACAAACAACTTATTCTACCGAATCAACTTATTTAATTGGAATACTTACATGTAAGTCATAAAGATCACAGTACTTAATTGAAGCATGAAAATTGAGTAACTTAGTTAGGTTTTATGTCGCGTTGTTTTAAAGCTGATAAGTTCTAGTAGACTTCGGAGACCATTGGCAACATTGTGTAGGGTTATACGCTAACGCCGTTAAAATTGCCGTTTTGTCGTTTGTTTGTCGAACATCTTTCTTCCAAATTTGCTCATTTTTCGCCAGTGTTTGACATAGGGAAAGTAACATAGGGGTGAACATCCTTCTTGGTGGGTTCTTTTTTCAATCTCATCACTCATTCTCGTTCTGTTTTTTGGTGTCATTCATCGCAGATCGTTCGTTTGAATCGTCTCTGGCATTTTGCTTAACTCAACAAGCAACTGGAAGGGCGTAACATCACTTGAATTGAGCTATCTAGTACTTATGGATTCATTACTCTTAAACGATGTACTGCTAATAAAGCATTATAGTGCACCACAGTAAGTCAGTCATAACTCGTCTAGCAGTTAACCAGACTGAAGTGTATTTTAGTGATATCAATAATATTGCGGTGTTCTGTGCCACAACTTTGTTTGCCTTTACTGGCTACAGTGCTTAAAGTTGTTCAAAGATGTTTGCCAATAATAACGGTTTGGAAGATATTTTCTTAGAACTTTTTAAAACCTCTCAACGTCTCCAAAGAAATGTTATTAGTTGTACTCGTTAAATATATCACTATTTCTTGCATGCGAAAGGAAAATGCTAGCAGAAAAAAAGGAAGTACCGAAGCCGAGAAATGCTGAAATTGCTTTTTGTTGGTCTTATCGCTTGTTTAAGCATTTCCATAGATTTTATATGGTTTCAGCTTTTTAGAATGATCATTTGAGGACCATTCATCCAATCGCTGAAACAACTTTAAGCCATGACAAATGACATCGAACCGCAAACGATAACAATTGAGACCGAATAATGATAGCGCTGCTACAATACAGAAACAGCCAAAGCTCATGTAATTTGGAATATAACTAGAGATTCAGCTTTGTTACTTCTCAGGTTCGACGATTTTCTCTTCTTATTGGCTTCTTCTGTTTATGTAGAAGAAGAAAAGCTGAAAAGAATAATGGCAATTCAAGTGGCCAACACTGCCAAAATATGTATGCAATTTTGGTGATGAACTCTGCTTTACGTTCTGACGATTGCAAGTGGTCATTTTCATAAATGAAGCCGAAAGCCTATCATGGCGAATTCATTTCTAAACGCGACTGGACGGTACAATGGCTGCAAGCTGCGTCACTCTGCGTGTAGTGAAAAGTAAAATGCAACAGTGACTTATTACTGTAAACTGCAGAAGTCTGTGCTGCAATAATTTCCGAAGGAACATCCATATTTCCCAGAGGAACGTCTGCACTTCCCAAAGGAAGATTCACACATTCCAAGTGAACATTCACACTTTCTAGAGCAGAGGGGCCTCTACACTTCCCAAAGGAAGATTCACACTCTCCAAGGGAACATTCACACTTCCCAGAGGAACCTCTACACTTCCCAAAGGAAGATTCACACTTTTCAAGGAAACATTCTCATGAAGTGACGTTTTGCTTTATGTCAGTTCAAATCCTGTCATATTCTGCACTAATTATATTCTTACTCATCTTGTTTTACGTATTATGTGATATTTTCACAAACGAACAAGAAAAGTTCAATAAAATGCTTTCACTGCAGATCGTTGAGGCGTTCCCAACATTCTAATGAAGTAATGTGTGAATGGTTCGCATCGGACACCCACGGAATCAGTGTGCTTCATTGTGCACTCATAAGAGACGCCCTTTACTGAATCAGTTGTTACCCTTTTACCGATTCATGATTTACACTGTATTTGCCAAAGGCGTTCGACCTTTTTTTGCTCAGCTTTATATATCATTAATTGCTTAATTGCCATCTTAAAGCTGTCTGTCTGATCACAAAATCCATCAAGTGAAATAAAACCATTGCAACAATTCATTTTTGCGTCAAATTTATGCTTTCGATTTCTCTCACTTTTGTAAGTGTTCATTGATGGAGAGCCGCAAAAACTGTACACGAATGATCATTTAAGACTTTCAGTAATAAGTATCATCTCGCTTTGAATTTGCTTTAAATCAGCGCAAAAATATGAATTTCGAGGCAAACAGCGAAAGTTCTAGTTCATTGTGTTATTTTCATTATGGAGTTAATAAAACGGAAAAAAAAAGAAAAAAAAAACTGTTATGGAAAATAACCTTCCCTTGTCTTTTGTCTACACCAAAAGTTCAATTCGATTCCGAAACTATGAGATTGTGACACTTGTTAATAGACTGATTTAGAATTCAACAATTGAGTTAAAGCTGTTCATATTTTCATAAATTTTTCATGAATCTTATTGGTTTGCTTTCAAATTGATTAAAATCAGCAAAATTTGCATTCAACAAAAGCAAATTATGGTAAACGTTGCTTCATATCAGAATGACATTAGCATTGCAAATGATGTGGCGTTTGACGAAATAAATTCGGCTATTCGCCCAAAAGGAATCTTCATCTCTTCATTGAGAAATTCAAACTCACTAAATGTTACAATCCACCGTCGGTCATTTTTAAAACTGTAATAAAATGTGATTCAAACTGACGCTTTTACTTGTGATTTAGAAATGCCCAACTTATTGAGCATAAAAGTATCTATGCAATGGGAAGTGTTATGCTTTGAAAGAGGTTGAGTTATGCCTCAAGTCGAACCAAGATATTAGTATGAAGTTGGCAGTAATTTAAAATGGTTAATTTTCAGCAACTTAAACACCTTCTTTCAATGTAATTTCACTTATCATCTATATCACTCAAATCACTTAATATGTTTCACACAATATATACAAAACGAATTGAAGATTATTAAACGATAAATTTGAAAAAAAAAAGAGCGAACGACATTTCGTAACCACACGATTAATTAAGAATTATGCTCATTGTCTGAAGTACAGTTTGCCGTCGGTAACGCTTTTAAACCGAAACAATACACCGTTGATTATTTATGAATTCATAACAAGGAAAAAATGACGAAAAACTGATATGAGATAATTTGTTGAATGAAAGTTGCTCGATGCTTAACCTTAATAAAGAGAAATTCGGACTACTAAGTTCAATTTAACTACTGCTTTCATATGACTATGTATTCCTGTTATTTTGTAGTATCCCGGACTATCCATGATGACTAAGCTATCATAAAATGAATAGGACCAATCACATAACCAATTCATTTCTCTAACTTATTAAATCTATTTCTCTTCAATAATTGCTTCATCTCTGAATCATTTTAAATACATTTCGTTGAGGTACTGAAGTAATTTTGTCCCATCAAGATTGGCTTGTTTTTTCGCTCATATTAACTTACTTGTAATAGCCTTATTGTTTGTTTCGTCGACAAGCCATGAGTGGAAGTTAATCATGTTAGATTGTTTGTTGCACTTTGGTCTTTCCTAGCACTTTTCGTTAAGCATTTTCACAGTTTTCATGTCGTCTTATTTTTAGTGGATCAAAAGTGAAACGTCTCAAGAGATAATTGCATTATTGAAAAATTTCGTTAATCTTTGACTGAAGGTACAAGGGGAATAGAAACGATAATGAGCAAATATGACGATATATGACGATGAGCAAGTGTGAGAGATCAAATTAGACACTAATAAAGCTTAAGATTAATCACAACAAGTGTAGCTTTAATAAACAGAAATGTTATATCCTTAATTAAGAGAAATGTAATTTAAAGAGCCAAAACTGAGCATAATCATTTGTTGATAGCATAACTGCGTTTGTTGCTGCACTTAAGACCTAATACAGTGTCGCAAATGTTATCTCCTTTTTCGTTTTCACACTTTTCGCCGCTGCAAGTGAAACGATGAAAAGTTAGAGTGGTGCGGTGAGCGATTGGAGCGTATTAATGCCCAAATATAAATAAGCGCTTGTCGGAGACATTGTGATGCAACCACCGTGCGCAAGACTTTGTCCACAAAAAAGAGCACTTAAGCAATCTAGCCTTGTGATTAAATGATGTGCATATCGTTAAGTGGACAATCTTTTTTGTATTTTGTCTTTGTACAGTCTTTTGTATCATCCGTCGAGGTAGTAGTCCTTGGCTATCGTCGACTAAATGAAAAATTCGATTCGATTTGAGCAGAAATTCAGATTACTTTAGGCGAATCGATGCAATCAATAAACTACTGCATTTTTTGAAACAGTTCGAATTTAAACCCCAAAAATAAGGTTGACCTGATTGATCGTTCTAATGCGCATGGTCTAGATGAAGATCAATCGGATTAAGCTGGAATGTGAAAATTTAATTAGCCAACGAGCGATATATATTGTTAGGCTCTTGGCGGCTCATTCAGTTATGGTCAAGTAAACCTGAGATTAAGATTTACCATACGTGGGTGTAAACATCGCAACGAATAATTGCCCTTTGATCAGGATAATCTCATCAGAAAGCGTGTGTCATGTCGGGGAGGTGGATGATGGTTTTGGGCTTCAGAATGCTGATGGTGTGTTTCTGTCAGCGACGCCTCAACTTCGTTCTCTATTTTAACAAATGATGTCTTTTTGATTTGATTTCAGGCCGGAAAAAAAGCCTTTACGAGTGAAGGCTATTTGCAGAGTTAACTCAGATCTCGCTCGAAAGGTTCAAAGCGCAAGAAGTCTGTAAAATACAAAAAAAAGTAATAATGAGTGGGAGGGGATGGCGCTAATGAGCTTTAGCACTTTTACTTGACCGACCGCTTACTTTCATGATTGGTAGCAATTTGTGGAAAAAATTATGCTTTAAATGATTTGGTGGTCGGAGCGAATTTTGCAACGAAGATCTTTCTTTCTGCAACCGTCAATCAGCTTCAATCAGCGCCCTTTTTTTACTTTAAATTCAACGAACCACTTTGAAAATTAGGACGGGATCCTGGGGTACAGATAATATTGATGATCAAATTTAGTAGCTCCAAATGTAGCGGTTAGTAAAGTGAATTTGTTGGGCGAATAGAAATGCACATGCAAGCACAGCTTAACTCTAATGCGCGGTATGAATGTGGATTTGTGCAAGTACAGAAGTACAGTTTTCGACGGGATATTCCTACGTATCGTACCTCATGCCGTCGAGTGTTTACGGGCGCAATGCTCAGTTTTGCTGTCAAAAATGTGCACTAATTAAATCTTTAAGATCAGTATGGACGTTTTAATTATCGCCGAGTTCTACGCATACGTAGTTCAAGGTTTTGTAATCGCCAGTTCGAATGGTTGGCTTGCATACGCTATTATAACGAGCAAGTCCCTGCGGCGCAGCTACACGATAATCGTCTGGGAGGTTCGTTCGCTGTTCGCTATTAAACATTTTGCATATTCAAGTGCACTGCTGTACGGTGCCACTCAAGTTAGTGCTCTTAGCACAGTGGCACAACTCCATGCTTTACTTTCAGTAATGTGGTTGGGAGACGAAATGAGGACGAGAATGACGGTAGAATCCTAATTTTGCCCTGAAGACCACAAATATGAGTATTATTTGCGAAGAACAATATTGTAAGCAAATGGTTCAAAAGTACTGTGCGCGTCAAAGTTTTAACTCGCTGTACCAAAGCCGGAGCTGATATGGCGAAGAAATTTGATTGGTATAAAAAACGGAGTTGCAAGGCCGTGCATAGGACACACAAATTTCAGGATGAGCTGTGCTGCACCTTGAAAGTTAGATCAAGCGAATTACACTTGAGCTCAACTGATCTTTCGGGGTTTGTTTTCGAACGCCTGTAGAGCAAATGGGATACCTCTGATGAGACTTGTGAAAGACACATACTGACACCTCCCCCCCCCCCCCCATGGCATACGTCCTAACTTGCTTTGTGATCACTTCACTTTCTGTTATTTTTTTAAAATACGCTAACAACACCTAAATATATTGCTAAAAATTGCCAGTTTTGCTAGAGCCAGTTGACTCATAATGGTCGCTGTTACTTATACAATATCTAATTAGCATAAAACACTTATAGCAACAATAATTTTCATCCCATACATTCCGAGATCACTGGAATAATTTTCGGCTATACTTTTTGCTAGAGCCAGCTTGAATCCATTCCAATTAACATTTATTTTATTTCACGGCTTTATTCATCATCATTACAGAATGGTAATGAACAAAAGCAAAAAAACGCGGAATGTACCATATGCAAATTTATTTTTACGTCAGTTTGATGAGATAGGCATTGTACTCGAGTCCTAAAAAGTGATATTTCACAAAAATGTGTTATAGTAGTGGTTCTTTTTTCCTTTTTATCTGTCATTCGGCGTACTCGGATATTCAGTGATTTCAAGATAAGGATTATCGTTTGATATGATAAGCGAAAGCCTGCTGTCCGAGTTTTCTTCTTCTGCGATTTCTGTTTAAAAGTGATTTTTCTTCAATGCAACAAATGACGAAAATTCTCAGGGCTGAACCTATGGCAGCGATAAGTCTCCTTATGGTGAGCTTGGATCGCCTTTTTGCACTTATAATGCCAATTACTTATTACAAGAAGAGCACAGAACTGCAAAACATTCAGGTAATGCTTTCGATTTCTTGCTTTTTTATGTGTTAAAGAACTCAATTGAATGTACTGAAGATTAAAGTTCAAAAATCTACTTGCTTAAGTGGGAAGCCATGATCATCTATTTCTCTTAACATTTAAGATGATGGTACTGTACTCCAGAAGGTGTTCTGCTCGAAATAATACGGTGAACGTTTCTCGTTAAGCAAAGTGAGCAGAATGACCGGAAACAATTAGCTTATCGGATCGCGCATATACAAGGAAGGCATTCATTAAAGAATTTCGACGAAGGGTTTTGCTTGAGTTAGCTGAAAAACATCATCCGGTAATCATTTACGCAAAAGCAACATAATCCATGGTCTCATATTTATACATCAGTGTATGATATGCGGGCAGTTTTTTTTTTCTTTTTAGATAATTGCATGGAATCTAATGATGTGTTCAATTGCGTTGATCAGTTGGTGTTTCTCAATGTTTGATACCGAACAAAATCTCTCACCTTTTTGCTGGTTAGTTTTTTTGAGATGTTTCGAAATTCTCACAGAACGTTTCATTGATTTATGCAAATTGCACAATTGTTGTCATATGTGTCCGCTAATGCAATCACCTTTTTTTTTGAAACACAAAACACCTCTTGCTCATTTTTTATATACTATCCATGCCATTTGTTCAATTCATTACTTTATATCTACGCACACACAACTATAGTAACAATGTGTATTCCCTTCCGCCTACCATCTGAACAGAGAGACAGCTAGCTAGCTATACATTTGTGTCATTTTACTCGCACACAGCCAAAAAAAAAAAAAACAATACAAACAGCACTTGTTGCCATGTGCTTAAAATTTGCCGGCGAAGAAGTGTAGCTGTTTGTTGAAAATAATACGTCCTGTTTTGAAGTAATCTATTACATGGCTCAATAGATAAGGTGAATTTAATTAATTACATGGCTCAATGAATGCGCTGAATTTCTATTTGTCTATTACAGCTCTATTCTTTTTCCGTTCGTTCGAACAAATCATGTGGAAATTTTTAAACAATCTTTATGTGTTTATATGCTCCTAATCAGTAAGGTTGCTATTGCGTTTACCACAAACAACATATGACGTAGCTTACTCCTTATTTAACATATCTTACTCATACCTTCAACATACCTTACTTCATGTATACTATATATACTATATCCCTCTGCTCTTCAGCGTTCCGATTCTTTCGGTCGGCAACATGCCAGTCGTTGCACACTGCTGGTCAAACACATTATGAACATTCACCACTGAGCTAGTCGAGCGTCCAATGAAAGTCGAATATTATCTACCGGGAATATGAGAACGAAAGCAATGCACGAAAAAAAAATGAAAAATCTTTTACTAAAGATTTTATTAGAGAGTTCAAATTTCGTTGCAGGACCTCAGATAGTATGCTGCCTGTGTTTAACTCTATGACCCTAATTATAACGATCACTGCTTCAGTAAGCAGCGTTATTCTCTACGTTATCGTTTTTGTTGTTTCCAGAAAGCATGCTAATCGTCTTCGTGGCATTCAAAAGGTAGTTGAAATATTTCTTTCTACAACGCTTTCCACATTGCACGTTTGTTGTTGGTGTTTTGAGTAAATCAAAATTTTGACATTGGCAAACTATTTAGATGTGTAGTAAGTTAGGAAGTGGAAAATTTTGTGACGCACATTTTTAACTCTGTCGATTGCGATTTTGATTAATATTCCTCTATTTTGGTTCGTTTTTTCTTTTCTTCGGCTGCGTTGACATTTTCAAATTTTAATCATTTGCTATGGAAATTTCTTTCATTTTTTTCTGCTGATTAAAGAAACTTCCCATCGCCTTGAGTTGGCGTCAGAATGGCAGCAAAACAATACGTTTAGCTGGCAGTAACATGTTCGATTATCTTATCAGAACAGGAAATATTTTCACTCACAGATATATTTAATTACGTCGCTTCTGAGCATTAAGTGCCGATTTTATACTTTTATATTTCTAGCACAAAGCAAAGTTGCATCACAATAGATCTGTAAGTCAGCCAAAAAATGAAAGGCTGGATCTTATCAGGTATCATCGTTTCGAATCGGCTAAAAGCGTGATCATTCATTGTATGCATGCGGATGATCTAAAAGCAGCTTTATCGATCACCGATATGCAGATTCGATAAAGATATCTCTAATTGGTGTTTAAAAGAACGATGCTATTCCGACGGAATGTCTGAAATATTGTATTTTAGCGTTTATTGTAAACAAGAATATCAATCGTTGCAGGACCAGCAGCAATACAGTAAAACATTTGAGCGGCAGCAACGGCAGCTAACTATCACAATGGGTATTTCGTGTGTATTCACGCTTATACTCTATGTGCTACCTGTGTGCGCGAAATTCATATTAGCGGACCAGATCGAAACTGAGATATCTAAAGCAGTACAAGCGTATGCGGCAATCAGTTGCAATCTTACTCCGCTAACCAATATTGCGATTGTTGTGCTCAGACATCGCGAGATTCTTCGTCGACTTATTCATGTTTTACCATTTTCCATAGAAAAAAAATTTTTCAATGTTTCGATCGTTCCAACGGCAGCAACCACCAACTGTGGCTTTCGTTCGATCGCTGGTAAATGCACCACATAGACTACATATGCGGCTTGAGCCATCCACGTTGTGTGCTGTTGAATCTCATAGAAACTATAAACTGTTTACTTTGTTATTTGTTATTTGTGTTGGTGATCTTTTGAAAATGCCATATTTTTGTCAGCGAATTTTTCTCAAAGCGAACGGAAATCATCGATTTACCGCCTCCTACATTAATGAACAGTTTTCATCATACTAAAGGAAAAAATATATATAATATGTTGAAAAAAAATGAAAAAAAAATATGCGGGCATTGATATATAACAAATTGAGCGGCCACAGTTAGTGGTGATTGAAGCTCAAATATTCGATTTGAAAGCAAAATTATTTACAAATTACGAAGAGGAGCTTTCGAACAATTTGATACTTCACATAAATCACTTGTTTTAATGAAAAAAAAAATAATATTCTAACAAATTCTATGTTCTCCAGCAAAAAAAACAATTTTTAATAAGAATTATGCGGCATAAGCGTTAGGTTTGATTCTCTTTCTTTGTTCAAGGTTTAGTTCCTCATCGATAAGGTTATCGAGGTATCCAAAATGAACAAATTCAAATCGTTCATGATAGGAAGCGCTCTTTGTTCGTTGTGCATATAGGTGGCAAATTGTACCAG
The DNA here is from genome assembly GCA_000803305.1 of Toxocara canis. Lineage (NCBI taxonomy): Eukaryota > Metazoa > Nematoda > Chromadorea > Rhabditida > Toxocaridae > Toxocara > Toxocara canis. The sequence continues at coordinate 235,517 of JPKZ01001879.1, forward strand.
ATTGCTACCTAATAGAGCAAACATATTGTATTTCTTAACAGAGAAAACGTATTATTGTTGCCAAAGAACTCTCATGAAGTGCTCAAATGGCAAGCGAACCATAACTTTAACCTTTTGTTATTCAAAATTATAATCACATATGTGCTCCACATACAACAGTCATTCTGTTGTCGATCGCACAACGTTTCGAGTGAGGTGAGAATCGTATTTTAATGCCATAATTAAATGCGAGAAATGCGTTATCAGTTTGTTTGGAATGATTTGCACAAATAAAAATCATTTACGCACTGAAACGAATGTTTTCCACTGGGATAGGCTCCCACCCCCCCCCCCCCCCCCCCCCCCCCCCCCACCCAAAACAAAAAAAAC
>JPKZ01001879.1:236267-253252 GCA_000803305.1 Toxocara canis
CCCGATGAATGTGCATAAAGAATTTCAAGAGCGAAATAAACGTAGAGTGTTCCGAAGCGCAAATGGGGAAGATATTAGCTTTTGAATGATGATTGTCACATCCTCAAAGATGATGGCTTACCGATATGCTGGCTCGCTAAGATTTGTTTCGATAGCCAGAGTACCATTTAATCGTTGACTGTACCTCGAACTTTATCACCACTGATTGCGTCTTGCATAAGTAATGCACTAATCGTCTTCAGCGATTGAGCTGTTTTCTTGTGTTGAACTTTCTTATCTGAGACCTCGAGTTTAAAAAGAAAAAAAAATTGCTCGAATCACTCGATTCAGCAATCACTTTAATTGGCTTGTTGGGTATCATATCGATTACTTGATATGATCATCCACATTTTTATTTCTGCGTTTTGAACAGTGCACTTCTGTATGAGAATGCCCTTGGGGGCGCTTTATTGTGTGCTATTTGATGTGCATATTTTGGAGTTTTTCTTTTTTTTTTAATTTTTTCCTCCACAATTCTTTGTTTGATCACATGAAAAATAAAGTTTTCTTTCTAAACGACACAAATAAACTTCTATTTGGTTCGAAAGCCTACTGACGATTTATATGCAAAATCTTCGAAATCTGTACATATGCGAGATAAGCAGAACAGGCGACGATTAAATCGACTCTTCCTCATTAAGCAAGAATGAGACGCCAAATAATAAACCGTTAATTTAAAAGCATTGCTCAAACGTTCGATCAGTATGATTTGCTTCTTGGACTCATACTTCATAGGCTTGAAGGTTTTGCATCGATTGCTTTTAAAATACGCAGCTCTAATTCCAGATCTAATTCCCAGCTGTTCGGTAAATCAGTTTCTCGATCTGACTGTGAGTTGACTCCGGAACAAAATCTTTGTGCCAGATTATTGATGAAGGCCGTAATGCAATATGCTGTCATCGAAACATCGAAAGATTTTTAGCTGCCATTGTCGCTATTAATTCTAACTAATGGAGTTCCTTGATCTGCTAAAGTCTCCCAATTGACTCACTTCAGAATTCAATCCAACCAACATCTTGCTATACGAACTCAAATATATACGAACTCAAAATAACAAGCACTTCAGTGAAAAAAGAAAAAAAAACAAATGCTAGACGAAATTCAATTTTGCATGCGTTAGGGTGTTATGAATTGAGAACATTTTTTTCATTCATTAGCTTCTTTTAAGTGATTACTGTATTATAGGAAACGTTTGTCTTACAATTGCTGTTGCTTGAGAGATGCTTCTAAGGAGAACAACAACACGGAATTCATGGGCCACTTTTCTCAACAAATTAATATTCGAAACATAAAGATCTACGACATACTACTAGACTGGAGCCCAAAGATCAATCATATCGACAATTATAAAACCCGATCACTATGAACAAATACGCTACATTTATTTACAAAATATTGCTCTCACTTAGCATTATTAGCCAGCTAGCTGTTTAATTAGAACACGCTAAATACTTACTGAACAAATTTGTTCAAAAACTTGAAATTTTTAAAGGACACTCCGAATCTTCACCAAATTCTTTCCACTGAATGCAAACTCAATTGATTTTTGTTATTGCGCCCTTTTTCAGTCACTTTGCATAACTACTTTTAACAGTTTTCATTGTATTATGGACGCCAGAACGATTCATAAAAATATGCACTTGGAATTAGAAGTCACCTTATATTAACTGATTACATTTTGGGCTCTTTTGAAAAGTCTAGCATCTTTATACTGGTTAGAGCGCTTTGAAATTCGGTTTCTGAATTCTTTTGTATTCGTAATGTATAGAGCTTTCTTTTTGTAGTTCATCAATTTCAGCCAAAAGCGGATTTATCGAGGAAACACTTGTCTAGGACACAAATTCGAGGGCGCATTTGTTGAGAAGCGTGATCTCGAGGCGCAGTTGTCTTGCAATCTACGCTGCCCACCATCATCCGAAAGTTGAAAATCACCAAAACTGCGCATATATCTGGGAAGGGGAAGACATGTGGGCCAAGTTTTTCGATTTTCCTTGTCTTTTATAATCAACAGTTCTGAAAATACATCTTTGCAAATTTCGGTTGTGCCATATTTGCGACGCGGTTTTATGCTATAATCGATTGTGATGCAGCTGTCCATAACGCAGCTGTCCGATCACCGTTTATAAGGTTCAGAAGAGTGTTTGTCAGCAGGCTTGAGCTGCTGTCTCCTGTCGACACGCCAGCCCTTACGAACACGAATAATGTTCTTAGGATAGTTTAGGAGTAAGGAGCTGACGACGTACAATGAAACTTTCATGGGCATGGAATAGAACAGGAAAAATCTTTGCGGAAAAAAAAATTTTGCCAAACAAGAACAGGATGAAAGGTAAGGACATCGTACCAGATCCGTATCACTTATTGAACTGTCGAATGCTTGCGGTGTGGCGATGGAGGGAGGCAGCAGAAGGCGATGAAACTGTTTTGCTGGAATCGGATTGCTTCTTTTATAATGACAACGTTACATATAAAAATCAGAATCGAGACGATATTGACGTCTTCATTGACGTTATAAACGCAGTGATATATCACGTCATTTAATTATGAGTTGTATATGCGAAACAGCAACAAGACATTGAAGGTGATTCATAACGATTGTGCTCGCGTTCATGATGTGCTGATTTGCGCATTGCACCAAGTTTAAAATTTTTATGAGTTGATTTTCTTTTTTTGGATCAATGTGGTGGACATGCTTCCAGTTCTACGTCTACGTTTTGCAAGGTTTTATAATAGCCTTTTCAAATGGTTCACTTGCATACGCTATCATAACGCAGAAATCTTTACGGAGAAGTTATAAGATCATCGTTTGGCAGGTTTGTACTTCTTTTCAGTCCTTTGTCAATTCATATTTCTTAATGATAGTAGCACGAATCGTAAAATTGTGAAGAAAAGAAACGTTCTTCTTTTTCGGTGACGTCACAAGGAGGAAGGACTGCTTATGGAACTGAAATGATCGAATCGGAATTCAGATGACTGGAAATTAACAGTCTTACTGTCTTCTCAATTAGAGCATTAGGCATAATGGCTCAACTTAAAGGCATCATTAACGTGTGAAGAAATAGAAGGATATGGGAAGGAGGAGGATAAATGAGAGAAAATTTTCTAAACTCTTGGTTTTCTGAGAGATAGAAATTAAGATACGTATGAGAAAGCTCAGCGCGGTCGCAGAAAGTTGCAATTTATAACGTCCATACAAAAGTCAAAATTTTCATGTATCGTTTCATACATGTTTAATGTTTTCATGCGCTTTTTACCACTACCAAATCGTATTATGAGTCGATCATTTTTCTCTATGCATATGCATGTATGTATCTGTCTATCTGCCCAGTGCGTTCAACTCACAAGTGGGCGAAAATTCAATCTGAAGCATGGCATGGTTTAGCTATGAACTTTCAACTTCAAAAGCTATCAACTTCAGAAGCTATCAACTTCAAAAGCTATCAACTTCAAAAGCTATCAAACAGAATATGTCGACGAGTTTTTAATTTCTAAATGACGTATGAGGTGTTATAAACGACTTGACAAAAAAAGGTGATCAAGGAATCACTATCGTTGTACTCGTTACTTTCGACCAGGATTTCGGCTTTCATTTTGCAGAACGTTAAAGATTGCAGCGTATAGTAAACAGATCTTTGAATGTCAATTTCTATTTTTTTTTCTCAAAATGAGAATTTTTTTCTGAAAAATGGCATTTAGGATTTCTGGAAAAATCCAAAACATTTCTCCTTTTGAGCAATCTCGCTTGAATTCATTACTTGACAATGTGCATTATGAGCTTGCCTAGTCGAGCTGAAATGTTTCCCTACAATTAAGCGTATTCCATTCGGGTCGTAGTATACTTTCTCGAACACAGGTTAGACGAGGGGGCGAATTAGCTTTGACGAGGTTACTGAAACACACAACGCGTCAGCGCCTTTGATGTGCTTTGCCAGTTTAGTGAGACTGCACACGTATGGTTGGCATGAAAATTGATGCTATTCAAGTTTACTTTGCATGCATAAAACTCGTGCATAATTCATTTTTTAGATACTTGTCGACGCGCTGATGGGTGCTTCAGAAATGATCGCCGGAATTGTACGCCTCTTCATTGTTTATTTTAGCACAAAACAAGTTCGAAGTAAACAGTTTTGTATGCTTATGCCATGGAATATCATCTCGGTTTGGTAAGTGAAAAACGTTTTCAAAAATTCTCCTAAAATTTTTCTAAAATGTTTTTCAAGAACAACGTATCGCTATGGGGGGCTTTTCACCGACATTTTATAATCAACAGTTTCTTTTTTCAGTTCAGAAAATATTCCTTCCAGTTCACGTTTGATGCAATTTATTGCAGTATGAATTAGTAAACGAAACTTTAGCATACCTTAATTTTTTTTTTCAAATTTATTTCATAATATAGCTCCTCCATATGTCGGATTTAAATAAGCGTTGCTAATGTTTTGCAAGGTATAAATTCCTCGAACACAGATTACGATGGATCGTAGTAGGAAACCTGCTTTGAATTAAATTTCTGGTAGTGCATATGACATCGTTGAAGCCATTGAAATTTTCTAGACTTGTATAACTGATTTTTTTTGCCGTTCATAGAATTTACGGAAGATGGCAGTCGGAAAGTCGTTTCTCGACAAGCACCTAACCTCATTCTCTTTTTCGAATCCAATCATCTATTCTATGAGTGTCGATCGCATTTTGGATAAAATAAAAAAATATCATCTGAAAAGTTGCAAAAAAAATCAGCCTTATAATTTATAGTATCTCTTCGAGATATTGATTCATTTGAAGCAGTCCGTCTAAGTTTACTTTAATATTTAAAGTTTACTTTAAAGCACATTTCACTCATTAATGCATCGTTTCACTGTCATAAACTTTGAATTTGTTCGAAAAGGTTGCTTCTTCACGTAAGTGTGATCGATATCATGTTATGATCAGGTCCTGTAGCAACCTGTAGCGAAACAAATTTATCGTAAATTCTTTTTCTCTCCGATTGATCAGTTTTATGAAAAAGGCAGCTTTTTCGAAAGATGTAAACTCGCCTGTTCTCTCTTTTCAAAAAACGTCTTCAAAAACGATTCTATTTATTGCTTACTCGCCGACATACTCGAACAACACATAATTATGTAATACTAACAGATTTCTTTCTTAAAAAATTTGTTAGTAATTACATAATTGTGATTGTTTAATTATGTGAGACTTCATGTCTCGAAAAGAAAAAATTCACTGTTTTTGAATTGCCTCTTCTTTTTATAAATTTTATTTCTTGTAAGTAGTACCTTTAAAGTTAGGAACGGCTTTTAGGGGGGAACCGATGGCAGCGATATGCCTCCTTATGGTGAGTATAGATCGACTTTTAGCAATTACTATTCCGATTACTTATTACAAAAACAGTCAACAAATGCAAAATATCCAGGTAATGTTCTTTAACGTTCCATTTTATTTTGCTTACCTTTAAACCAATGAACGAGCTAGAGCTCAAAATTCAAATAATCTCTTTTTTCCTTGTTCTGAGTAAAAAGCCAGAAGAAAAATACGAAAAGACATATTTCTTAAGCGTTCATATGAGATCGAAATTATCGACCGACCTATTGAGAAGAAATTAATCATATGATTATATCTGTATAGAAGTATACGCTTTGTTTGAGAACAATTTGTTCACAATTAGCATAAGCAAAAATTTACACTAATTGAACACTTTTTACAGATAATTGTATGGAACGTAATGATGTGCTCAATTGCGCTGATCAGTTGGTGTTTTTCATTTCTCGATACTGAACAAATACACTCACCGTTTTGTTGGTTAGACCTCTTTCCTAGGTTTTTTTTTTTTCACTCAACATTACGTAATTCATGCGGTTTCTATTTATGTTATCATTTTCGTATATGACTTCTACGATAATTTCAGTCCCCCTATATATAAGCCCAATATATGATACTTGTGCAAGCAACAAGGAAACGCGTTAAAATAATGTTAAAATAACACTTTTTTGAGTTAGCATCTGCCAGGATAATTGCTTATCAAAGTGACTCATAGAGTAATCACAAACAATTGTACAACGCGGTATTTGCAGACCACTTTGACTTTTTCAAAATAAAATTTTAAACGTTTTTTTAAAGTTAATTTAAAAAAATAAAATGAACGGTTAATTTTTAAAATCTGACCTGAACATTCCTAGCCGACCACCTTCTAAATAACCTCAACGAGGCCATTCCTCTACCTCTTAATTTAGCTTCTCTCATTGCTCGAAAGCGGAATACATTAATGGGAGTTGCAGATTGGAAAGATCAACTATGCTTTTTGTACTAGATTTTCATCATTCTAAAGTATTGGCGTGGTTGACTCACTTAGTTGAAATGAATGTGTGTTTAAGCAAGACTGTTGATCTACAACAATGAAATAATCTGCATGAGATCAAAATATGTCAAGAGCAACTACAGTTTTAAAGCTTTCATTTGATCACCTATGCATCAAACTGGTTAGGGAAGATGGTTAGGGAAGATTAAGGAACTCATTTTATGACATTATAAGAAAGAGACGGGAAGTCAGCAGGAAGACCTGAGAGTTTCCAGAGATGAACGCTGAGGTGTGTGCATGGGGAGGGGAGGAAGGAAGTGGGGAGGAAGGGGGTAGCGGTGCACTTTCTACCTCTTCACATCTGAATACAAGTGATCGCATCAACGGGGATATGATCAATACAAGCGATCATTACGAAGAGCAAGTGGTGCCTCATTACCTTACTAGTTTGATGCCCCAGCTCACCATTACTGGGTGGTATAAAAGATAATTTGGCCTCTTACGATGCGTTTTATCCCACCCAGAACAAACTACATGAATTGATTGGTTAAAGATGATTAAGGCCAGCGACTTCTGTGAATTGCATTGCGAATTCAGCCATTAATATGAGGTTTAGCATAAGCTCTTTATAGGACAACCGATAGCATGCTGCCAATTTTCAACACATTGACGTTACTTCTAACGATTATTGCCTCAGTAAGCAGTGTGTTACTTTATGTTGTCGTTTTTATTCTTTCGAAGAAGCACGCCAATCGTATCCATGGCAATCAGAAGGTAGAAGTGTTCTCATATTGTGCCTTTAATAATGCCTTTAATAGATGTAGACTGAGACCGACCAACAATTTTTAATGTTGGTGGAAAATGCATCCGAAATGATGCTGGAGAGCTAAAATGCACGAGAATAAGACATTCGCTTATGGTTGGGTATGGCACTCGATCTGGCATTTCTCAGTGTTTTACCGTGGGAATTTCTTCCGCTAATATCTCCTCTTTAACTTTTTTTTGGCCACCAAAGAAGTTTCCCGGGAATGCATCAGGTGCCTTCGATATGCTACAAATGCAAATCGCCAGTTGGTAGCGTTTGTTATATTAGTTTATTCGAATGGAGGCAATTTTAATCCATCACTCTAAGGCACTAACTAGAAAATGGCATCGTTTTCGTTACATCCTTGTTTATTGTGACAGTCTTTCATGCACCAAGTGATGGAAGTGTCAGCCTCCATTTCCGCTGTGCAGCTGAAAATGTCCATCACTCCCTCCCTTTTCCTCTTAGCCGATCGGTCAGTCCCTAAAGAACAAAAGCTACCTCCTGGACATGGCTGTCGTGGATAGCATAAAGCGGGACCAAAAAAAACTAGCAATAAAAACTGATGATGCCGCAAAGAAACAAAAGCATATTGGCATGTGAACAAGAATATCAATCGTTGCAGGACCAGCAGCAATACGGTAATACATTTGAGCGACAGCAACGGCAGCTAACTATCACAATGGGTATCTCATGTGTATTCACGCTTATACTCTATGTGCTACCTGTGTGCGCCAAGTTCACATTAGCGAACCGGCTCGAAATGGACGCATGGGGCGCAATACAATCGTATGCGACAATCAGTTGCAATTTAACCCCGCTAACCAATATTGCGGTTATTGTGCTTAGACATCGTGAGATTCGGCGTCGATTCATCAACGTTTTATCATTTTGCCCAAACAAACTTCCTTTGAGAGTTAATTTCGTACGAAGTAATATTGTCAATATGTTCTCTCCAACACGTTCAGTTGTTGGTAAAGTATCCACGTTTACAAGATAATATATGTGATTTGAAGCGTGAGCAATATGTGAAATCTATTAATCACTTGAAGAGCTTTCAAAACGACTCCCTGTTTTGTCGATCAAATTGATAAATTTTTTATCCCGATTTCTTCTTGATTAAAATTAGTTTGGAATAGCTCTCGAAAAATAAACCCTTTATCGGTTCTTCGTAAAGTGCTCTTTGAGAAAAATTCCTCGCAAATATGTGATACTTTTGACGATTGTAAATTACTCAAACGAAGCACAAATTTCCAATTTTCTTGCATGATCAATTACGATTCTTCAAACAATGAAAGTTGAAATGATATGAAAACATTTATGAACGTCAATGGAAACGAATTTATGCTAGAAGGACTCGGGTGCATGGTGGCTTCGGGTGCATGGCACTGGGGTGCATGGTGGCTTCGGGTGCATGGCACTGGGGTGCATGGTGGCCTCAGGTTCATGGCACTTGGGTGCAACGTTTAGTATGTTTGGTGCGAATCATAATAAATTATGTGGTGATTAGTGTTTCACATGGAATATTTGATTTCTGTCATTCGTTCATGGTCGACAACAATGAAGCATCTCAACGACTGTAGAGATGTTAAGTAGTGGAACAAAGGAGATTTTGTAATAACCTTTTGTATGGGAATTATTGCAAATTTCAGCTATGCCTACAACAACACATAGATAAAATGTAAAGTACTACAAGCAAAATTAAGAGATTTCTTAATGCAAACTATAGAATGTTTTCAAACTTTTCTTCTATTTCCTTTGTAATATACTCGTAATTATGCGTGCGTTTGTTGTTCGCAAATTTACTATATCATAAAGAACGTAAGTAAATTTTAAAGTTTTTAACAGAATTTTAAAAAATTGTCATCAATTATAATTAATTCTAAAAAAACCATTAAAATCCTTATCGAAATGAATTTACGATATGAAAAAAAAATTTTAAGCGATTTGTGGTGAAATAATGATTGAAATAAACTGTAAGCAAAATAATTTAAATGATTCATTGAATGAGAACACTGCTTACAATAAATGAATCAAATTCAAATATACAATGTTTAATTGATAACTTTTTAAAACGTTGGCGATTTACTGAACTCTAATCAAACTGATTGTGAGTTTTTGCTTAGAAATGCGAATATTCCATTGTCAAAATATATTTATAGGGAACAAAACAACAATATGGCACTCAAAATCCGACACTACTCTGGTAACTTTTTGAATGATCGGGAACAACTTCTTCCTAACTTATTGAATTCCAAATTTCTATTATTGAACGAATAGATTTTGTCGATCTTCGCAATAAGCTATTATGGTGATCATAATTGAACACGGCTATCAAAAAGTCGGGAAGCAAAACCAAAGCGTGAACAAGTTGTTCGATGTGTGATTGAAGACCTGCGAGTTGACTTCGGTGATCCCCCCGCCTGCCGACTTTGCGCCCCGTCCGTCCGTCCTCACATCGACAACAACGCCTCTGATAGCCTCAAACACAACGGCACTCAAGGCGATTGATAAGCTACCATTAAAAGTGAGAGCAAGAATGAACAAAAGAATAGACGAGTATATTTACAACAGCCATTCTAATGACGTGTACGTCGGTAACAGTTCCCGTTTGGAATCTGAAAGGTTAGCACTTACACAAATGCGTTGTTTAGTAATGTGCATTCGATGAGCGAAAAATTTGAAGAACCAAAAGCAACAGCAATGAAAAAAACGTAAACTCCTTTGTCACATTTTTTTCTCAACAAAAAGTCTTTTCGTATTTTCTTCGTAAATTTGTACGACTCATGCATGCATCAGCTTCGATGCGTTAATTGACGAGAGCACACGTATCACGTCTAACGCAAAATTTGAACATCCGTTTAGCGACCCACCACCTGCCGATCGAAATTCGAATTATCTCTGTGAGTGAGATTTAAAAAAAAAAAACAGAGTGACATATGACAGGTATGCGAAATTTTCTGCAAATCATCAATGAGGCATTTATCGATGCTTTTTGTTAAGTACGCACGTACTTTATCATTAATTATTCAGTATTTCACGGCCTTCAGTCCTGAAATTTGCATATCGCCCAGCCAATCAGTTCACGCCACATCACCCGCCACGGGCTATATAAGGAGCAGCTCTTTGGTACCATTTGTCTTTGTTGTATTGTTCGTCTACCGTGTGGTTAGTATCGCCAATGAACTTCTTCAACTTCGCCTTGGCTCAAAATTCGACTCAGCTCGACAGCTTCAACAGGCAGCGCGACAAACATAACACTTTTATAAAGGATGGAAACTAAAATCTATGACAACTACATCTTAGCTGCTCACATGGGGCAATGGACAGGGAGAGAGAGAGAGATCGGCGTATGAAGCTGAGTATGAGCAGCTCCAGACTGAAGACATTTCTATTAGAATTGAGAGGCGAATACGAAAAGGAAAATTAATGAAACAAAGAGCTCCAAGGGTAACTGAAGCCAGTTTTGGAGCATTTTAAAATCTACTTTGATAGAAACGAATGCAAATTCTAAAAGCTGCATCGCATTTGAACTTCTCAATGCCTTTTACTCAACCTCAATATTGTTAGTGTGCTGCTACTGCCGAATTAATTGCTTGAACTCTCGCAACGGAAAACGCGTCGCTCTAAACTATAAGTCGTGAGAAAAGAATTGTTTTGTCTCGCATTGGTTGCTGAATTCGCCCATATGTCCATTTGTAGGCTAAAAAGGCGGATGTGCTAGACAACGTTGAACTTACGAAACTCCAAAAGCGGCAGAAATTCTGCAGCTATATAGCTACATCGACTTTTCAACCAAATCATTTTCAGTGACGATTATCCGGTTAGTTGAAAGGATACGAACATCAGAGGGCGATATTTAAGAAGGAGTGGAGATGAGACAAACCCAAAGAAACCATGTTTTATTATCATGCGCCTCGAAGCTTGTCCAGTTGTGCATATTTTTTTGGCAGACCTTGGACATGATATGGCAGCCATAGGCTAGCAGCTGCCAACAAATGTTTAGGAAAAAATTATTCTTTTTTAAAATGGCATTTTCGAAGGCATGCGACAAAATTCTGCTGAACACTGCAAGCAAAGAGCTTTTGCGTATCGCTCAACTAGATCTTTGTAACGTCAATGATACTGTCTATCCGAGGCCCTATTGCAAGCGATCGTTGAGAAGTTAAATAGATGCTTGTGACAGTAAGTCGGAACTGTCTGAAGACTACCTCTTAGACAGGAAATTATGAACTGCAGATATGCATAAAGAGGCCTTGAATAAAACTTAGTCTCAATTTGCGCTCCCAAGAAAGTTTCATCCAACCAGAAGGCCATTCGTTTTCTTATCCTTCTCTGCTAGCGAAATTTATGGCCGCAATAAGATGCTGGATGATTTTTGCTGATGTTATGCGATGGTTCAACGAGTGACCAAGTGCTCAAAATTTATAGCAAACGAGCACTTTCCTGGAGTGTTTATAGCCCGAGGTGATGTTTAAACAAAAAAAAAAAGTCTTAAGTTGATTCAAAAGACCATTTGGGCTAAGCGAAAGCACCCAACCAGTTTTATTGATGAGCGATTCAATAATAGCAATTTTAAAAATGGCAGTTGAGACGTCGATCTTTCTCAGATCATTTCTCAGAGCGATAACCTTCGATTTCAGTTTAGAAACATCGCAAAAAAATATTCGAAACTTTTATCACATCGAAGCGATACGTGAATTTTATGACAAAAAAAATGCGGCAATGCTTATCAATAGTTTGATAAAAACAGTAAATTTCTTGCATATCATCGTAACTGCAGCAAAAACGATCTTCAGATGTCACAGAGAGTAATCAGCTATATGAATGGAACAGTTCACAACCTTCAAAAATTCGACGCATAATGGTAAAACAAAGAGTATTACGCAAATGTAAAATCATCTCCTAGTTTGTTGGGAATGAATTTTAGAATATGATGCGGAAGGATGAAAAATGGCTAACTCAGTGAAGTGTTAAATAATCCTACTACATACAACAGCTGATGAGTTGAACAAGTGCGATATCATTTTCACATACATGAAGATTATCGTACAATATAGGAAGCAAAAAAAAATAACTTTTTCACAAAATTACCGGTTAAAAAAAAGGAATATCAAGCAGCTAACTATATTCATAAATGAGCAAATGTTGCGCTTATGGCTGACGATTGTGATTTATAACAGCGTATCTTGTTACCTTAACGGCGCATGATTATGATATGTAATAGAGTATTCTGTTACCTTAACGACGCATTTTTCTTATTCTCTTACCTTAACGACGCATTTTGTTATGTGTTTTTTTGCGTTCTTATACTAGTAATGATTCATACTGGCAGTAATTGACACCGAAGTAAAAGATTCATGATTCATGAACAACATTTGGTTACAATTGCAGGTGATACGCTGATTAGTTGTTCTTTGATGTCCAAATGCCTCATCGCTATAACAACAATATTGGTGAACGGACTCAGATTGGTACTTATAGCTGTATAGATCGATAAAATATTCGAAGTGAGTACATCGGTTGTGCCACCAAGACTTAAGTCAATACATACTGGTATCACATAAAGAAATAGAGTGAATGCGCATGCAACACACATCGTTGCTGTTAGACGTCGTTGCCTTTGCTCGAAATCCGATATCCACTGTTGTCCCTTAATCATAACAACGTTTATTTCAAAGCTACGCATCAACAATACCCCATCTCGATTCAAGTCTACCGATTGCATAAAGCGATTTGATAGGGGCATTTCGGCGTCTAACGATAGCGACAATACTACACATATGTCCACTTTTTTCTTTTCCGTCTTAAGTATCTTAAGTTTTTGTTCGAACAGACCAAGAACAGTTCAAAAAACTTTTCAACGATTGTTACCCGCCCCGCAAGATCGAGATAAGCGTTCTAAGAACGTGCCCAAATAACATAAACGTTTGTCTACCAATGCTGAAAAAAAAAAGCAATTCTATGATCGTCGTTAACTTACGAACAAACTAAATATTATTAGTTTGGCTTTCGAAACGACTTACTCTGTGTACTTTTTTAAGGCGTTTTGTATGCTTCAGTGATAGCAGAAAAACAACGAGACAAATGATAACGCTTCCAACGGATGCTAAAATTCGAATATCGAAAAATACGATCTTGAAAGGTGAAATCATAGTGGACGATGTCCTGCAAAAACATTCCCTTCAAAAGATGATAACAAACAAAAGTACGGCACATTTAGCTATTGAATCGCATCGATAAAAAGCTGAAAAAAAAAGGCTTATGAAAGGGAATGTGTCAAAAGAAGATTTTTTTAATAAAACACTACAAATCATCATGTGCAACTATGATCCATGGTTACGGTCGCTTTTCCAGGTTACTGTTCAGGATTGCATATTGTGCTGAAAAGGCTAAAAGCTCACATAATATGATCATTGAGCGGTGCAAATAGAATGGAAAACGATTGCGATCAGCTAGTTTATGAAGTCCTCATATTTTCACCAACCATTTTAAATGCTTATCACATAGAATTCTTTCTTTAAATTAAGTATATGTTTCTTCAAAAGGATATATCTTCGAAGGGTTTCTTTGAAGTATCGTATTCGATTGTTTGTTCTTCGTGATAGTAGAAAAGCGAATGACCACCGTTATTTGAACATTTTTCATTCAGCGGCTATCAAAATCGTTGTAATGATAAACTACGTCCTCCATCCTCTCTCTTCTACTCCTCCGCTCTAAATAAACTCAATGAATTCCCATTTCGAACCTTCTGTTCTTTCCGAAATTCCTTTCCTTACTATGAATAGAATGTAAAATTGTCTGCTAAGGATGGTACAATCTTCATCGAATATCACTGCATTAGATTATTACCAGCAGTATGGCTCCAAATCGATGTCCGTGTCGAGAACAGAAAATAGCCAACTTGCAGAAATGATGGGCAGCAAAAGAATATTCCAAAAGTAAACCTGAAATTAATGGACACATTTATCTTTTTTTAGCACGCCGAAAAAGTATGATTAGATACAATTCTACCGACTTCTTGTCCTCACTTACGCATATTCTGTTTTTCTCCTTTGCGATGATTTAAAGCCCCTGAAACTATCAACGCAGCGTCGAATGAAGATAAAATTTGCACGGAATACCGTGCTGCTTCCACCTCCGGTGAGGGGGGTGGGGATATAGAGTCCACAGCCTTTTGCAGAATGCACTCAAGTAAGCGGATATGACGAGGAGAAGGCTATATTTTCAGCCTGTGCTGGGGCTGCTTTTTCAACGCAAAAGCCCCTGAAACTGCTTAGGTATTTTGAAAGGTGGACAGCGCCAATGACAACGCATTCATCGATGCAGCTGACAACCATGCTTAGCACTCATGGCCATTGCCTCTTCCCTTCCATGTCATTGCGACCATTCTTGGACCGCCTGATGGCAAACCTGCTGGCTATCCTCCGGCTAGGACCTGAGAGTCGGACGCGGGCCTTCTCTAATACCATGCAATTTGCTCCGAGTTTATCTTGCGATAGCCATTTTGCACAGGCCTTTTTCACCAAAAGCGGAAATTGTTTGTTGACGAATTTACCAACATAGTGCGCAATAAAAAACAATAAAACCTTTCCCAAATCAATCCCATTTTGTGACGAGCTGAAATATTGTAGTTTAGGAGGGTACATTTTTAGGCATAATATATTATTTCCATCCCGCTCCTTAAAAACAGGTCATACCTTTCCAGCTGAACAATCCCATCGATTATGTTAAGCTTTTCAATTTGTCGTCCAAAACAAATAGACAGTCACATTAATCACGAGAAAAGTATTGCAAAGAAACGTAGTAAGATCTCTAGACTATGGCAATTCAAATGCAAGGAGCACAGTGGAAAAAAACCTGTGATTAAGTTGTGTGAAATGCCTTAAAAACATATGAGAAAACCTTTCAAAAAATGTCTGAAAAGTCTGAAAAAAAAACGGGTGGAAAATTTGCTTGAATGATTATGGTTTAAAGTCTTTTTGATTGTTTATGAATATTAGCAGCTAAGAAGATGCAAAATTGTAGCTAATAAAATGCTATTACTATGGTATTTCTATACTATTTTTATGTCCCGAGTAGTACAAACAGATATACACGCTTAGAAAGATATATTTAGAGAGTTCACATTATGGGTCTTTCAAATGGTGTGACAATGCATTAAAATGCTGGTTAAAATATGCGCCATAGGAGTACTTGTGCATTGCGTTTACCCAAACATCCCTAATCAACTCAGATGAATTAGTAGCCATGATCAAAAAATTTATTATGCATAACAAAGCATCATTGAAACTTTATACCATTATTAAAATGTATGCCTAGAGTAAGGCAATAAGACAGTAAGGCAATTTCCCATAGATTACTGCCAAAAATACCCCTACTGCTGAATTGTCTACCAGTAGACATACTTGTAAGATTAAATAATTCTGAGCAGAACACAGCTCAATTTCTGTCCCCTTTTCATAGCTCGAATAAGTGATGAAAATCCAGCCGTATGATGAAAATACTCTCCATAGTAGTTGATTAGACGAACGATAGCATGCGCAATAACGATTAGATTAAAGATGTCGTAAGTCCGTAATGAGTTTAGAAAAAAGTACGCTTTTCCGCCTTCGAACATCTAAGTATTTTCTTTCAGTTCGGTAACTTACTTTGCTTATCAAATTCACAAAATTGTTACTCAATTCAATGTGCTTATTAGAAAACGATCTAAATCTCGTGATGAAAAAAATTAGGTGAAGAAATTGCGCAAAGAGCAATGCCAAAGTAATGTTCCACCTTAAAAACATACACAATTCAAGCGTTACCTGAGCGATCTGAAAGAGGAAGTTTTTCTTATAGTAAGCCACAGGAAGTACCACAGCGATAAAGCGATCAATGCTTACCATTAGCATGCAAATCGCCATCATTGGTTCCGCCCTCAAAAAAATGCATGAAAAACTTTTCGAAGCATGTTTCCATATTTAAGTTATACTGTATTCCACCCTCCCCCTCCCCCATACTTAGCCTGTCCGATGAAGCTGAAAAAAATCCCTCTCTGAACTTGGGAAGCTCAGTAATATCAGTGTGGAAAGATTTCGGGAAAGGTTGTTTATTAGGGTGTCAACATGAAACATAGTTGTCAACTTTTTTATCGATGCGTTCTTTTGCATAGCTAAATGCCGATTAGCACAGACAATATAGGTTACTTCCTCAACTAAGTTACAACTCAGCAGTAATGATTAGTCAGAATTTTCACTGTGGTACAAACTAAGAACGATTGGCTTAATACTTTTTCGTTCATAACTTTTTCATTAGCCCCCCCTCTGAACTTGGGAAGCTCAGTAATATCAGTGTGGAAAGATTTCGGGAAAGGTTGTTTATTAGGGTGTCAACATGAAACATAGTTGTCAACTTTTTTATCGATGCGTTCTTTTGCATAGCTAAATGCCGATTAGCACAGACAATATAGGTTACTTCCTCAACTAAGTTACAACTCAGCAGTAATGATTAGTCAGAATTTTCACTGTGGTACAAACTAAGAACGATTGGCTTAATACTTTTTCGTTCATAACTTTTTCATTAGCCCTTATTTACATTCATCGACCTATGATCTCCAGCGTAAAAGAAGAGATCAGATGCTTTGGTTTTCTTGTGATTTCAAATTTTCGTTATCTAAGTGGTGATTGTCGGCTAAGTTTTTAGCTACTGTTAGCATCAAACACAAAAGATATTTTATTTCAATGTTTGCACTCATAAAGAATTTCTCGTGTTAGGCGTTAATGGCGGTCAAAATCTTATTCCATATCCTCTTCTTGAATTGCACGAGATCGTTTTTGAAATTGTCTTTTTTGAAATGTACGATAAAACAGACCTGGA
>JPKZ01001879.1:253599-293366 GCA_000803305.1 Toxocara canis
GGAGGGGGTTGGGGAAGAGAGGGAAAAAAGGATTGTAGAGAGGAAAGTGGAGAGGAAACGAAGCAGAAATGTAATGCTTGTTATAGAAAGCGTTGTTTTTTTTTTGAGTAAGATCTTCGTAAGAATTACAAAATTCTGTCGGGGTTCAACTCCTCAGCGGCGTAATTCTGCTAATTTTGAAAAGACAGAAACCGCTTCTGCGAAATGCACATTACTTCTGGTTCTGCTTCAGTTCTTCGTTTGTTCGCTTCCCCCTTACTACTGTATTCGTTTTTGGTTCCTTCAAAAAGAAAATTTCTGCAAACGGAGGAGAGGAAGTTTCCACAAATAAAAATTTTTCGAATCCGATCTCCGGGTTGTATAAGTGTCCGAATTATCCAAAAATGGACTTGCTATTTTTTTGGTCTTTTATAGATTTCTTAATGCTCCCGACGAAGATTTTTTTTCGTATATATTCAGTGAGCTCACTAGATTAGGGAGTATCTAAGCAAATTGAAAAGCCGTTGCAATTTTAAAATCTTTTGCAGAATTGAACAGGTGAAATTGCTTTTAGAAAATTTTTTGTCACTCCATTTTTAAGCCATTTGATAGAGTTATATAAAGAAATATGAAACTGTACTTTTTATGCAAACGTGGTAGACTTTTTTCCCATATCAAATCCTGTACTATATGGTAGCTTTTGTAGGTATTCATTAAGTACGAATTCATTTCATCGTATCAACAAATATTGCCTTCAAAACTTTGCAATAAGTACATTCAATTTACCATATGGCTATTATGTTCCATGGCATTAGCATACAAAACGATTTGCTTTTGGGTTCTGTTGTAGCGTTCATATAAGTAATTAAAACGCGTCCACCTCCAGCGAAAGCCATTGCAACGCCAGCAGCAAAGTCAGCGATGATCTACAACAGCACATTATTTTTTTTCATTTTTTATTAAAATGATATTCGTTGTATATGATTGTTGATATAATCAAGCCACTTTATGCTATGATCCAGGAGAGGATGTATGACATCTGCTTCGATGTGAGGCCTCGAGAAAGGAGAACGATAGAATCTGGTTGGGCTGTAGCGTTAAATAGATTCACGAAAACGATATTGATTATGTTCCTCTGCTTTTGTTTCTAATGGAGATTGCTTCAAGATGGTAAAACATATTGCGTCGTTTTTGTCGGAACCAACAAATTTATCGCATGTGAAATTAATCATAAGGCATTTAGCAGTTTTATGTATCTCAACTGTTTGATTGGAATGAAAAGATGAGGCACTTGATAACATTGGTGAAATTGTCGTTGTGGAACGATAGCAAAGTAAAGCAATATAAAGCGGAATGAGAAGTAATTCACAATTAACCTGAGCAAGTTGCACAACGTATTGTCGCCGTAAAATACAACTTTTTGCCATCGCATAAGCCAGAAATCCATTTGAGGCAGCCAGAAGCGTACCTTGTATGATATAAATATAGAATAGCGGTACCATAACCATATCATCAATTTACTCACTCATTTTGAGTGTTCTCTTTAAAAAAAAAACAAATAGTTAAACTTTGCGTGATATTTTGACCACAAATTGATTGAATGGCACAGCATGTACGAATATAGTTGATATTATGAAGTCAAGATAAAGATAATGAATGATTTTGTTATCACAAAACAATGAATGTAGCATAAATCGTACAACGTAGCTATGGTGATAAGACTATTTTAAATGAATGCAAAGGAAAAAGCGCATCTTACTCTCAATCGAATCAATGAGTTCATCTTGTTGTGAATTTGTTAAACAAACTCAATAAACAATTTTTCACTCAATAAACAATTTTTCAGTGGCAGAACAAACGATGACTGCTTCATGCAATATGCTTCGAGCAAAATTAAGCGTTAGAATAAGCTTGCAGAAAGTAAATGAGCAAATTCAGCTCGATAAGAATTCATTTGAAAAATTTGTAATTACGGAAGGTGATTGAGCACCTGGCAAAAAAAATCGTCTTGATGAAATTATTGCGCATAATTTTGGATACGAGAAATTAAATGATCATTCGTCTCGTTTAGTTTTTGTATGCAAATTTTTTTGATTCATGAGAGCAATAAAATGAACATTTCGTTCATAGTGAAGAAAACGGTTGAGAAAGACGATGAAAAATATATCGCAAATTGATTTAATAAAAACGGCAAAAAAAAGTCATATGTAAAATTTAGTCGGAAATTTTTATCAGAATGCAATAGTGAATAGACTACGTTTTTAAAATCTTGATTGAGTAGCCAAGTAGTTATTGCATCACTATTCTCTAGTATCGTTTTCCGCATTAAAAAGCTCCTTATCAAGCATGCCTACCATTTAAGTCGTCGTAGAATCTTTGATGATAGCATAATTCCTCAACAGCAACAGCTTCCGATCTTTTTCAAAATATTACGACTACTCGTTATATGTTTCAGCTCTTGTAACACTAACTAACTAGAATGAATAAACACCTCAATCACCTAAAATAAACAAAAGTCATCGGTCGACAACGTCGAACAATGGAATCACTTGATATTGCCTAACTGACAAAGTATTGTTGTGGGGCAAATGGAAAACAGGCAAACTGATGAACACCTTTAACGTATTTCATTGGTGCATTTGGTGCACGAAAGAGCACTCCTGCTGTCAATACAACTTTTAGCGAATTTCTATAGGAGTAGCGAATGAAAAACGCAACCCTTATTTTAGTGCCAAAATATGCATACGGCTTTCATATTATGCAAATTTTCATCCTGAGTTATATTACGCTTTAGGGTGTCTTCCTATTTGCTATTACACCTATTTGCTATTAGAAATTCAACACCATTCCTCTTTTGAGCCGTTTAGTGAAAGAAAAGTAGAGCAATGTGCAAAAATTCATCACGACAATCAGTGAACAAGGTTAGGATACTCATTTGCAATACATAGAAACTTAGACTAATTAATTTGAAGCAAACTTTATTAATCTCTATCGAGAGATCCCCTTCGTCGAGAACATAAAAGTTTTTTTTTTTCCAGAAGCAGCTGTTCCTACAACAAGAATATAAATCATGAATTGGTCCGCTTAGGGAGCAACATGAAAGAGAGGGATACAGAAACGCATTTTTAATGTAATTCGTGGAACAAAACGAAGCAAGCACACTTTTTTTGAACGTTCAAGAACATGTGGATTTTCTTGCCTGGACAAATCAGGTAGAAGACAACTTTTTGTGCAGCGTCAAACGAAATGAAGTAAAAACTTTAGAGATGAACAGATTGAGTTGAAAAAATCAATTGGTCTTCTTTAAGAATTTGATGTTCTATTAATATTTTCATTCATCAATAGCAAAAGCCGAATCAGAGCGGATAACAAAGAATTCGTATGCAAAAGAAACTTCTTAGTGGCAAGTGAACGACAACAATTAACTGCTAAATTGGAATTCTTTATGCAAGGCGCAGTTAAAGCTACAAAATGTACACGAACTATCAATCCGAAAGCCATCATCGGAAAGCAAAACGATTCTTCGAAGCAGTAAAATATAACGCGGGTGGGAATAAACGTAAAGCACATTACAGGTATGCAGGATCATGAAATTGGATCAAACAATGGATGGCTGCGTTGACCGACTGACTGCTCATCTACACTACTTGCAGTTAGCTGCCGGCCAAACCACCGCTTGAGTCAGTCAAGAAGAAGAGCAGATAAGAGGTCAGCAGCTACTAAGCAAATGAATACTTGAACAATTCAAAAGCATCTTTCAAACAAGCTGGTGATGAGGGCTAGTGACAAAGTAGTCAAAGATTCAATCCAATTTATCTTTTCAATTCGACAATGATGATATTTTTTGAGTTGTACGAGTAAGAAATGCAAATACTGATCCTGGGAAAGAAATTTTTGCTGTCGGCGATTATCTTTTAAAGTTTAATGAAGTATGCTAAAATGCATTCGGGATTTTTTTCTTCCTATATTTTTATTTTCGTACAGGAACTAGTAATCACTTCAAAGAATTATAAATGCTCTTCGAAGAAGACGATGTGACCTTTTATATGACGTCAAGCATACTCCTCATTAAGTTCTTCTGGGCTATATATACATATATATATATATATGCATATATATATATGTATATATGCACATATATATATATATGCATATATATATATATATGGAAAATATATATGTTTTGCCGTATGGTACCGAAAATTAAAAGACAATCGCTGATCGCAATATTCCTCATTACGATTCGTAAAGCAGTGCACAGAAAAAGAGAAAAGCCATTTTAGACGAGAGTTTTTTGGTGCAAAAGAATCGTAACATGAAGAAACGCTTATCGCGAAGGACTAGAGTGAATGCTTTTTTAAACTTTTTATAGTTTATATTTAGTGATTTTTTTCTCGAACATTTACCTAACTCCAACCATCGAACGTATTAAACAAAAACGTGTTTAATGAACGTTCCTTTACAAAGATTTACTTGCAATTTGTAATGGTTTAATTTCTGACGTAGTGGTTTTTGAGTGATTTTATAATTAACCTTGCGACGATCACTTTAAAAAATCTGGACGTTAGAAGGATTGAACAGTAATTTCAACAGCGAAATTTGTTGCTTTTTTTTAAAGTAAGCTCTATTAGAGACTTACGTAGTGAGCGGAATTGACCGTTAAGTAGTGAACGGGAGAATATGTGTATGAGCAGATACCCGTTGAAATTGTCTAAGTAAAGCTCTGAATATAAAGAAAATAAGAGCGAAACGCTTCTGCTATACTTGTATCACCAGCATTTAGATCGGCATAATCGTTTATGACAGGGATAATATTAGTGAGCTATTTATGTTTTTTATAAATTTTTTTTAGTGAGCTATTTGTGTTTTTTCTCAGGATTTTACAAAATTTGTGAACTTTGTATACGATTGTAAGGAGGAAAGATTCGGATACTGTTGGTGTTTGGAAATTGAGTTCAGGTGTTTTATGAAGATTTTAAAAAATCCTTTCGGAACCAAAAAAAAACGAAACGAAACGATTGCTCACCGACGCCTAAGGCGATTCATTTTAATGTGATTAGA
The DNA here is from genome assembly GCA_000803305.1 of Toxocara canis. Taxonomy (NCBI): domain Eukaryota; kingdom Metazoa; phylum Nematoda; class Chromadorea; order Rhabditida; family Toxocaridae; genus Toxocara; species Toxocara canis. Next base: position 258,640 of record JPKZ01001879.1, read on the forward strand.
TAATCGAAAGAATTTCGTGCTGATTTTATTAGGTAAGTCGGTACAAAACGCTCAATAAAGGCAATAAAGCACAAATTCGTTTATGGAAAGTGTTTAAATTTTTCTTAATGTTTGAAAAATGACAAATGTACCATTAGTCGGTTAACCTGATACTTGATGCAATTGCACAACTACTTACTGCAATTGCACAATTGATATGGTCATAACCACTTTTATGATAGTCATCCACCACCCTGTTAACGTTTTTGCTGAAAAATTAATTTGAAAACGAAGTACGAACCGAACAATGTTATCGTCTAACGATTAGAAAAATACATCAGTTGAAACTTGCTCATGAAGAACACTATGTCAAGAATGTTATCGATTCTTGCCGATTATATGATCACTCGAGAAAGGGGATTAAAGAGGATCAATTAAACGAAAACAAAATACGGCGCTGAATCGAAATTTGAAGGGGAAGGTTGATCAATAAGACATCAATAGGACTTATGTTTAGGTAGTTAGAGACTTATGTCCAGGGCTTTGACGGCTTATGCTAAGGGCGTTGGCGACTTATGTTCAGGGTGTTGGCGACCGATGTTCAGGGCTTTGACGATTTATGCTCAGAGCGTCGGCGACTTATGCTCAGGGCATTGGCCACTTATGTTCAGGGTGTTGGCGACTTATGTTCAGGGTGTTGGCGACTTATGCTCAGGGTGTTGGCGACTTACGTTCAGGGCTTTGACGATTTATGCTCAGAGCGTCGGCGACTTATGCTCAGGGCATTGGCCACTTATGTTCAGGGTGTTGGCGACTTATGTTCAGGGTGTTGGCGACTTATGCTCAGGGTGTCGGCGACTTACATTCAGGGCGCTGGCGAGTTGTGTTTAGAGCATTGGCGATGAAGGTGGAAACACAGAAAATCAATAGTTTTATTACGGAATTCGATCAATTTTGACGTAATGAAAATTGGGAAAACTGACGATCTACATATCCAACAGAGGCAAATATTGAACGACCTGAAGAGATGAAGCTTAAAAGCGACAAACTGCAAACGGGCCGAAATTGAATAACAAATTAGAATGACAAAACCTAAGATGCGATTGTTTCGTTGTCAAAATTGCTTCACCACCTTCGCACAAGTAAGCCACTCGATTCTATCTAGTATAAGCATCATAAGAGGCGAGGAAGAAAATTTTCACCGGAGAAACTCTAGCCGTTCATCCATTTTGCGCTGATAAAAGTGACATCAAAAATGTCCGAAGCTGCGGTATCTAACTGACCGATTTGCAACAACACCAGTCCAGGTATGATTAACACAACGCAACTCATTTGCAGTCAAGGTCAAAGCACAACGAAACCTAATTATTCTGTTTCATTGTTGCGCTCTTCGGTTCCGTACGGTATTGACTGCATACTAACGAGCCCGAAAGTTATAGTTAGCAATTGTTCGCTGAAATTATAGCTTATCAACTCGTAATAACCTCATGAACCAGAGCGAAATGAGACAGTTTTGTTGGGAACCTTCCTGAAATTTCTTAAGAACTTTGCCAACCACGGTTCTCTAAGCCAAAGCAAGTGAACAGATTTGTAAAAAATTGAAAAGAACACAACATTCATGCATCACCGGTCACAGCAAATCGAAAACATATGTTGTCAATACGTCTGTGCAGTGATAGCGCGCCTTACATGAGCGCCAATCCGCGTTTATATAAAACTTATGGCACCCGCCATGGCGTTCTAAGCAATCATGCAGACTCAAAACTTTCACGTACTGTCGTTGCCTTATGCGGCAAACAAGCACATTTTCCCTTCGCTTCTATGGCAAATCTCAATGAAAAATAATTCTTCCTTGATGAGCAATTCACAAGTGCAAGAATTTGTACTGTGCTTCCACTGAATAAACCCTCAAGTGTAGAAGTTCCTAGCACATAGACTCAGCCAAAGGTTCACATCTCGTGCTGCAGTGTTAAACATCTACAAATAATTTGTGCTCCACAAATAAAATTGCGAAATGGCAAAAAGAGTTGTTGTATGAGCTATACTTGAATAGCAAATCAATGCTAGTTTCGTTAGCATTGAGCTTTGAACGAAAAAACACTGACCTCCGTCGAAAAAAAAGTCCTTTTCTTAAATAGCAAAGCCGCGCGTTTAATTGACAATTTGTCAAAAGGATCGCTAACATTCAAGATTTTGATTAACAATTAGCCAGTTCATTGATTTCTCGTCTTAAAACGAATAGCTGAAAAGAAACAACTAAAAAACAATGAATTCGCAATCATGGGACTACTCAGCTAACAAGGTAGTGAGCATTTTAACTATACAGCTTTAAGACTTTGATCGATCTATATGCATTAAGCGACGAAGCCAAATATTGTAATGTACTTTGAAATAACAGAATTCATTTCTTAGAATAAAACACTGAACAGCACCCTAGTTCGAAGTACTTACCAGATGTAAATTTCAAATTAGACCGAACACTTCGCAGGACAAAAAAATCGTAAAATTAAGGTTAGAATTTGGGGTGACTTTTTTGTTGCCATTTGTCAGCTGCAGTAATATAATGACGTGGTCGACATGTATGGGAGCAACAGTGGTCTAATTTAATGAGCGATTTCTGATCAAGCCGATAAGGGAGCTAATTTCCTTCGAAATAGGCCGTATTGTAACTACTAACTCAAAAGTTCAAACAGCCCAATTTCGTTTAATGATTTATGTGATCATTTAAACTTTTTTTTCGCCTGCTTATTTTCTTTCTTCTCGTTTTCCTGCTCTTTGTCAAGCAATTTTCCTACTTCTTTAAAAGTAGAAACTGGCGGTGACGATTTGTTTTTTTGGGACTAGTTATTTTTCGAGTTGAAAAGAATGGATAAGTTTTAAAAAGCCAAAATTTCCCCCCCCCCTCCGCGTCCGTTAAACAAAAAAATTTGCACATCGAAATACGCTTAGTAAAGTACGATTTCGGTGCCTGTTTTCTACCCAACCCTCCTCTGGCTACAGATAGAGCTAACACCAGAAGATGATTCGATTTCCTCATACTTCGTCTAAAACATGATTTGACATTAAAGAATGCAAAAAAATAGGCCATAAAAGTCGCAGTTCATCGGTAACATAATTTCAGCAAGAAGTGAAAGATGCAACGCTGGAAAGCACTGAGTTTCTATTTTAAAAAGCACATCCAAAATATAAGTTCGAGAGGAGAAAGATCTAAGACCGATATGCCGTGGCCGTCCAACACGACTATCGTTTTTGATCTGAGCGATAAAGCTTACAATTTTAGCTATCATTTTTGCATAATAATTTCATTTGAAACTGTTGCATGACTGCATGACGATTCGTATTTGATGTTTGACGCAATCGACTAATAAGATTTTAAAAAAATATATAAATAACATTGATTGTTGCATTCATATTTCGATGAAAGCGCATTCTCGGTAATCACTGTATGGATTATGAGCTTTGATCAACGCGACTAGAGGTAAACATTCGTAATAAAATCTTCGATCATCTTGGCAACAGATCACAATCAACAATGAGGATATAGTGTCTCAAAGCGATTGTTTCATATGTGTATGCGCGATATTTATTTTGGTTGCACCATGTTATAGCTGATAAGCGATGCTAAATGAAGAAAGCAGGAGAAGACAATCGAGAAAGCACGTCACCTGGCTCACACAACATGCACTTTCGTAATTCACACATTAATTGCAACTAAAAAACGGAACTTCAAGATTCGACATTTTCATATAGTTCTTAGAAAAGACTTCTTTTTTTTAAGGATCCGAATGATCTAATTGAAAACGCGTGCAGAATTTGTACACCGTTATTTGAGAATAAATGAAATGACGTCAAAAAACTGATAAATATCAATCAATTCATTTCTAAATGCACATGAGGCGTTTGGAAAGCAATTTGTGACCTACCTTGTCAGCCATATTATTCCTTATTCATCAAAACTCATTGTGAACTTTATCCATAGTAAAGAAACTTTCTTGAAGTCCCGTCAAAACCACGTATGCGTGCCAAATTTTTGGCGATAGCTTCCCACGCCCGTAACCTGAGCTATCTGATCCACAGAATCACCAGCAGGCTGACCACCAGGATATCCAAATTTGGTCACGGCAGTAAGGAAGAGAAGAGGAAAAGCAATTGCCCTCAGTCCTAAGCAACTTTCGCTATATATATGCCGTGACCAGTTTTGGATATCCTGGCGGTCAGCCTACTGGTGGTCCTGTGACGGAGCAGCCGGGAGTCGAACCCGGTCGATTCGCATACCATGCGAGCTACTGCCCCTTTTATACTATCCACTTCATGTTTTAGCACGCCAGCGGCTGACCATATGTGAACATGTGCATCCTCACATGTTCGAGCGGATCAAGTTGAAACCGAAAGTCGCAATTTGCAACTTGTTTTGATTCGCATACAAGATGTTATCCCAATGAATTTTTGCAGTTTTGAGCACTCTATGCCTATTCGAATCTTGCGGAAATTATAGGGCGTCCTAAAACGTAGCAGAACACAATTCCATTACACTAATTTAAGGTTTCAGTCGATGATCAAAGGACCGAGTATGGTGCGCATTCAGAGGTTGGCTGTACGACCGAGAAGATAGTTCACGAAGCAAACTGTGCTTGCGTTCAGAGAGCAACCTACGGAAACGTTTGATTTCTCTGGCAGGAATCATATTGAAATTCGCAATAAGAAATGATTAACTGTATAGACTGACACAATGTATGGCATGGGCTCACCGTCGATTTTGGAAAATAAAATCAACTGCAAACGTTTTTCGCGAATACAGCACGTCTAGATTTGAGCCTTGAATTGCTCTGAAGCAGTAGAAGTTCCACTCTCCCCCTCTTCCACCAACCCCTCCCCCCCTCATTCCTCACTTCCCGTTTTCGATGCAGGTTTGCATCTGTCGGCGAAGCCAGAAGTGTCGGCTACCCGGTTATCAGTTGCAGTTTCATGAAGCAAATGCTCAGTGAAAGCAATAAACTTTATTCACTGGATCAAAAGGCAAAAAAAAGAAAACAAATATAATGAATATCCTCAAAGAAACTGTAGTCCAGCTCCAGAGATGACGCTAGCATATCTTTTCATGAAAAGGCATATATATATATACATATATAGTATATATATGTATATATATAATATTGGCTGTAACCAACAAACTATCGATGTGCTATGTACCTCGTAGAAGTTTTACTAATGGAAACCTGCCTTGAAAGAATTTTAAATTCCGTTTTATCGCACTGTTTTACGAGTCGAATTACACAATGCGGTATCAGGTGCATAATGCGTTCACTGATATCATGATGCCGTAACAAAATGATAATGATATTGCTTAACGGATTCAAATTTTGACTAATTGCAGCATAAATATCGAGAATATTCCACACATATTCACTGACCGAATTGTCCAGTATAATTTTCGTGCAAACGGGCAAAACGTAGAGAACTAGTGTGAAGATACATGATAATCCCATTGTTGCGGTCAACTGTCGTTGCCGTTGCTCGAAAGCGGATAATGACTGTTGATCCTTCAAGAAAATTACTTCAGTATTACTAGAGAGATTCGATACTTTAAAAAAACAAATCAATTCAAAAATTCAAGTCTTGAGGCCGTACGTTAGGACCGTGTGTTCCGTTCATCGGGTAAATTCCTTAAAAAGAAATATTTTGTCTACTAAAGCGTACAAGATGAAAGCCCCTTCTATCATATCTATTTTTAATTACATTTTAGGTGTTACTAGATAAACCACATCGATATAGTGCTTTTTCTTTTCTGTTTTCTCACTGATTTTTGCTGGTTTGATTGATCATATGATTTAAAAATTCCTATTATCTACTTGGTTAGTAGAAAATCTGCCTTGTAAACTATATAAATACCAGAACCGCAAGAAAATACTTTTTATTTTGCCCCAAATGTTTCTCATGTAAGGCTACACCACGCACATAAAATCGATATATGGGAATGAAGATTAGACTTTTGCCAACAAAGTACCCACAGATTCGCGTTGAACTTCATTTGGTTTCAAGCGGAAAGAAATTTGCCACTAATTAAGTAATTAAAGGAAACGGACTAATTAAATAACGCGTGTTCACCAAAAATAAATGACAAAACGATCAACAACAATGAAGGTACAAAAAATGATTAAAAAATTTTGCGACCACAGATCAAAAGATAGTGATAGTAATGAAAACAAACTGATTTTCTTTGCTTTTCTTTGCTAAAAATATCTTGATGAAACAAACATTTTGAAGTTTGCGAACACGATTGGCATGCTTCCGAGAAACCGCAAAAACGCCAACGTAAAGGATAACGCTGGCCGCCGAAGTGGATATAGCGATCACGAGCAGAATCGAATTGAATGTTGGAGTCACACTTTGTGATGTCCTCAACAAAGTAAAGGTCTTATAGTTAGATCAAATGGACTTAACTTTTCATGGCTGAGAGAGTTTAGACTTCATTTTTCATGACTGTAAACTCACTCATTCGACAACGACCATGTTCAAAATGGCCCGAGCAGCAAATACGCTTAACTGCACAAATGTATTCTGTAGCAACTTTTTCATTGCTTCCAATACAAAAATTTTAAAATTCTCAGTGCCTTCAAATAATTTCATCTGAATTACAATCACAAATTTTGTTCTATTCCTAAAATTATCCGCCACGCGATATTCCTAATATTATCCGTCACGTTGTTCAGAAGCATTGAAATCAGGCAAGAGTTTCCATACAAAACAAAAGGAACAGTCTCGAAACAATCTTTATAATGCTCTCGAACGTTCTGTCATAATGATTAATTAAAAATTCGCTCGGTTATTATTTTGAATTTCAATCAAACCAACCAGCAAAATGGCGAAAGAGTTGTTTGTGTGTCTCGCAATGCAAAGCACCAACAAGCGATGACAACTAAGCACATAAAAGCGTTCCAGATGGCTATCTGAAAACGAATTCACAACGAATCGCTAGTTGCTTCATCGTAACAACAAGCTATTAATTAACAAACGAACTGTTTGGAATAGGCCAAGGTCGTTTAACTGTGAGCTCAATCAACGTTTACTGGACGAATGTAAGAATCAAAGAGACCCAATATTCGATACCTTCAAAAAATGGTGAGTAAAGTCTTCTTATTAAAATACAACTTCACATGGAGAAAATTTGCAATGGAGATCATTGACAATGTACTGGGGGAGCGAGAGGGTTGGGTGGTGGCGACGATTACAAATAGTAGTTGAAGAATTTGAGTTGCTGAAGGACCAACCATTAAACGATCGCTTCAAGCGAATGCGTACACTACGATTTCCTCTATCGTTTCATCTGTGACAAAAAAAGTAATTCACAGAGGTAGTCAGAAGATCATGCATGCATACTTGCAAAAAATATAAATGGAACTGAATATTATTGCAAGTTCCAATTTTTTTTAAAAAATACAAACTATGAGATTTTGCATGCTTTATTCAGATATAAAAGCATCGTCATACAATTGCAAGTTGCTTACTCATAACAAAGCTATAATATTACTACAAAAAACATCTCAAAAATAGCGAAAACGGTGACAACACAAACGGTGACAACAACACCTGCGGACTGCCAATGGTTGTCCAGCTTACCTGAAGGATTTGAAGGAGCGCATTATTCTTAAAATATGCAATTGGTGCAAGCAGAGCGATGAGTCGATCAATGCTTACCATCATTAAGCATACAGCCGACATTGGTTCACTCCTGAAATTTGGGGGGATGGGAAAACGAATTTCATTTATAATACTGCATTAAATTTTGTTTAAAAAAGATAGACGAAAATTTACATACAAATTAAGCGATATCACAATTGTTTGTATGTATCGCAATTCGAATGAGCGGAAGAAATTGTGTTGCACAAAATAAAAAAATCCTCACTGCGAATCAAATTTGTTTCATTTTCTCGATCAGTCTTACTGATTATTTCATTTTTGTTTTCGTCTGGAAATCGTATTACCATATTGTAGCCGATGATCGTTCCATCATTCGAGAATTCGGAACAATTTTTTCTCTTGTTAAATAGTCATGCATTTTGCTTTCTCGCTCTTTGCAGTGAGTTTCTTGTTGAGAAGAACAAAGCTCCCATAGATAAATAACACATTACGCATATGAGTGTAAAAGACTATGAGTTAATGTCAACAAGAATAAGATGAGTCGTCCATAAGTAAATTAGCAGTAATCCGAGAGAACAGTAATACGGTTCACAAACAACGACATTATTTGTCCCCCAAAAGTCATCATGAGTACTCTTGGCATTCTTTTGAAGAGTCATTGGTATAAGGGCGAACTTAATGCTTACCAAACAGATAAAATATTCCATGGCATTAGAACACAAAACTGTCGAGTTCTTAATTCATGTTGGTTTGTATATGCAATACAAAGACGTCCGATGCCAGCGATTAGCATAGCAAAACCCATTATGGCGTCGACCGTAATCTGAAATTTGTTTGCCACCCATCGTCTCATCCTGTTGATTCAAAGTTTTGAATAGTTTCTATCCAAGCATGCAAACAAAGAGTTGCGAACTTATAAATCGTTAGTGAAATTATAGCTTCAATATGGCAAATCGGATGTGTTAATTTAATACAACCTTAACGTTAAATATATCGATGGCTCAGGGCTGCGAGATAATAATCCTCAGTGTTATACAAGAATTGTATATGCCCTGAGAATTAATTCTAAGGAGTAGTTGTTCAACAGTGTGATCTCTACGATCACAGTGCCACCGAAGTGGCAATCTAATCAAGAAGGCAATATATTATTTGTATTTAAGTTTACATATTTAAAACTCAGTACTTGAATCGAACAAAACTGAACGCTCTGGATTTGCGTTTCCAAATATCACATTTTTTGAAAACTAATAACTGCTTAGAAATTAGTAGTAGAACTTAATGACTACTTAGGAAAGGGCAACTGCGGCATTGTCGAACGCGAAAATTGTCCGGAGTGATGCTGCCCAAAATAGTAATTTATTAGCTAAGTTAACGACCCATTGCTTAAATTAATGATTTACAACCTAAATTAATAAGCGTTTGATTTCTTGTTTGCTTATCAGAGTCGCATGCCTTTCGATGCACTTCAAATGCAGCCATATTATTGCTAGTTTCTCAGTTCTATTAACAAACCGGTTGCCTCGTTTTATGCGTACCCAAGGACTCTTGAACTATAAGAGAACTTGGTGAAAATCATTCTCATAAATTAACTTTGAACTATGACATCATTATTTAATGTTGGTTTGCAATGACTGATCGATTAGAATAGCTCATATTCGACAAACTCACCTGTGCCAGCTGAACAGTATATCGTTGTCTAAGTAGGCGATATGTTGCAATTGTATAGGCCAATATTCCATTCGTTATAAGCAATATAAGTCCTTGAACAGTGTAAACATAGAATAGCGGTACCACTCGGCGGCTTAAGGACAGTGTTGGAACACCGCGATAATCATAATGGTGCTCCATGAACCGTTCCGTATCTTTGATCGTTTCAAGACAATGAATTCTCTGCAATGAGAGAATAGTAATTCGCTTCGACCAATTAAGCAATAGAAATACGCAAGAAAATCGCTCGGTTGTAAGCAAAACAAGGAAGGAAGAGCTAAAGAAAATCTTGTGCAGATGACCATATTCTTCATTCTCGAAAGGGTGAAGATTATGATCATCTATATGCTAGTTGAAAAGTTGCACATTCTAATACGGTTGCGGTCTGCGCATAATGAATGAGATAGATGAATGGCGTGGAAAAGCGATAACAGAGATGTGCTAAAAGTTCTGTTTTTTTTTTCAGATATTGCGAAATTTTTTGGTTCGAAAATTTTCAAATTTATTTTGCTGAACTTTGAAAATTTCTTCACCTCGAAAAACGAATTTGTCTTCATCGCTTTATCAACATTTTAGAACAAATTTGATTGCACGGATGCAATCACAAACAAACTTTACATTTCCCTACAGCGTTGCAGATGCTTCTTTTTATTTTCCTTTTCCTTACGGTCACGTGGAGATGACCATAATAACAACTATAAAAAGTGAGGTGGAAGAGTAAATGAAAGTTTAAAATCGAACGATCCTTCCTTTCGCATAGGATGTTCACTTAAGCATATATTAGGAAGAAATAAATTGTTGCTTAGTGCAGTAAGGCTCACAATGCTGGATTATCACAGATCGTCCTCAGTGCTACGCTAAAATTTATTGTGATTTGCATTGAATATGTGATGCCTATGTTTCTCACCTCAAGCAATCTATATTCCCTATAATCTTTCCGGAGGTTTTCACTTTTTGGTCGCTATTGGGCAAATGTTTATTTAAAAACTTTCTTCAGCAAAATCGCTTGATTTCTTTGCTTTTAAACTTTGCAATCGAAAGTACCATTATATCAAAGAAAAAAATCTAAATCATACATCTCTAAGAGTTAGGGCACGTTCGTAACAAAATGGGATGGAGGAGAAGATGAAGAAAAACACTAGTCATTTTCTATCATAAAGTATTTATAAGCTAGTTAGAAAAAAGGTAATTACTACATTTGCTGCCGTACAAATTTTCATCTAATTTCATTTCACCCCGCCATTCCATCATATCAATCAGTTTTACGTTTAAGGCACAATTCTAATTTTCGGCACTTCACAGCACAGGAAAATGTTTTAAAAGTTATTTTTTTACGAAAAAAAATGCATTGCTTTTCAAAGTGCATTATTCCACTCCTAAGAAAAAAGTATGCTGTGAAATGATGATTATAGGCACAAGAACCTTTATGGAAAGCATAGCAACTAATGATAACCGGGATTAGCAGTAGATCGCCGCTTCGTTAAAAAAAAAAAAGTTCCTGATCAAAAATTTGATTGAACTTTTCCGATTTTTTTTGGCAGCCACTTTTTCTAACTTGTTCATTTGTCAATAATTCATTTAGTACAGACACTTAGCAAGAAATATATATCAAGTATAACAAGCAAGCAATTTGATAGCAATCCAAAGCTTGCCCGAAATTAATTCAACGGACGATAGCACATTGCTATTACAAAAAGTTGAGGGAAGGTTGGAGGAGATGATCGGGACTACTTGTAGATATCGATTTTATTGATAAGTGCATACTACCATTAAAAGGTATGTCTTCAAGATTATCTTAAAAGAACCGTTCAAAACGGTTAAAAGCAACTACGTCTCGACAATATGTTCTCTCTCTAAGAGATGGCATGCACGTATTGCTGCTCATTCATCTCTTAGCTAATTTAACATCTGCTGCATACAACTCGCATTCATTATTTTTACATTTACAAACTACATCATGCATTCCATAGTCAGTTCAGGTCGTTTTCAATGTTTCGTTTTGAATGACCCTTGCAAATTGGAAAAGCGTAAAAATGGTGTGTGAATGACAGTACGTCATGTTCATTCGACCATGTAAGAATATAGCAATTTGGCACCAAGAAATAGACGGTTGAAGAAATTTCAGCTTCTTCTTTTGAGTTCAACCTCAGAATATTACTCTTGCTAGGCATAATGATCACAGCTTGTCTCAGTTAAGCTCTGAGGATACGGAAATGACAGAAAAGCTCTGACGAAAACGCGGTCACAAAGATATGTTGAACTGTGGCATCGTGTGTTTCTGGAAATTATATGAAACGACGCGTAATGATCACAGCTTGTCTCAGTTAAGCTCTGAGGATACGGAAATGACAGAAAAGCTCTGACGAAAACGCGGTCACAAAGATATGTTGAACTGTGGCATCGTGTGTTTCTGGAAATTATATGAAACGACGCGGAAACCTTGTGACTGCATTGAAAGTTAGCCGAAGTACGCGTTGCCGGGCTGGTGAATTAGCCAACGCGTAGCATTCATAAGCGGACATTTCCGAAAGATATTTCATGGCCAACAGCCTCATATCTTATAACTTTGCAATATCTCGTATTTGGCTTAATTAAGGCTCGTAGAAAGAACTAATGCGGATAGAATTCCCCCAATGCAAATCTCGCTAAGGTTCAAGGCGGCAGGTCGGGTACCGAATTCCAACGTATATGTGATCTCAAATGGTCGGAGGACCATGTGACCACGCTTGATAAAGTTGTGACGTTCGGAAGAGAGCATTAATTGCTGAACGTACGTTACATAAGCGAATCAGAATCGTATGACAAGGGCATAGCTAATTAGCGACGCTGCTTAATTAGCAGTTTCTTCCATAGGCAAATAATTGCGATTTTAGGAAGTCGTAAACTAATATAAGAAGCAGCGAAATTCCCGAATTCTCCTTTCTGAACATGCGACGAAATGACTTCTTTCAGGCACTGTGATGATTAGAGGTGATTCAAAGTAGGAAGAGCGAAATCAACACATGAAAAGAATGTGAACGATCAATTCTAAATTATACGTAGGTTACAAATTATTTTTTCCAGCGTCAGTTGCATAAAGGTCGCATCATGGTGAAAATAAACGCGCAAAGACTACTCATACTGTTCTATTTGTACTGCACACAAAAGTCACGCCATATTACGCTGTGCCTGTAACTATTCTTTTTGATGAACGACAATATAGTATTTCTGTTTTTATAGCGCTAACATTGCACAGTGTCGCACCTCCCTATGCTCCAGAGTGCCTGTATATTTGTCGTTTCTATTCGAACGTTACACAGCACCTAAATTGTGATATCATCCCGTTGCTCACACGTCATACGATTCGAGATCAAAAGCGCTTCAATAATGTTTTAGAATGTTGAATGAGTGTAACTTCAAGAATCGAAAACGGCAAAGGATTATGTTTTTGCATTTTTCACGTAATATTTTATTATGACTGTATCTCATTATATCCTTCTATATCATCTTTGTATTGTCAGATTCCATCCTTTCCATTATGCTTATCAACATTTGCGTCTTTCACATTACCATTATGGCATATTTCGAGAAACGATACGAACAAGATAACGAGTTGAAATTTTCTTCACATACCGGGTCATTTATTTGATAACGAACAGTTTTAGTGATCTCTACGATTCCATCCTTTCCATTAAGCTTATCAACATTTGCATCTTTCACATTACATATTTCGAGAAACGATACGAACAAGATAACGAGTTGAAATTTTCTTCACATACCGGATCATTTATTTGATAACGAACAGTTTTAGTGATCTCTAGTGATCAGAGAGCCTTCAGATTAATCCAATTGGTTGGAACATTAGAATGGCAACGATAGCAGTAAAGTTTGAATCGAGTCTTTTGACAAAAATTGGTTAATTGTTAATTATTGAAATCAGAAGACTATTCGAGTTGAGCAAAAACACCATACCGGAAGCACAACAAGAGAGCTATATGGAAAGAGTAGAACCAAATCGAACAATCGCCATTACCGTACAAGAGCAGACTAGCTCTGATAGGTGGCACGAGAAGATATTTTTCAATGTTATCTGATCAAATGTTATCTGATAAATCAAATGTATCTCACTGAATAGCATCGCGAAGTCGAATAAACATCTGTCATGTATGTACGATAGATATCGATGATAAAATCAAAGTAATAAACGAAAGTGTTAACAGAACGCTGCAAGCAAACGAATTTGTTTTGCGAGTTTCAGTAAGTGCTGATTTCAGACGGAAATATTACCGCTAACTCAATGACCACCTTAATCACATAAGGGGAGCGCTATTAATTTGTAATAGGCGTAATCTTAATCCTATTTTAACCATATGTCTAACTTTGAAAAAAAAGATTTCGGATAACCCTTTTATTTGGTGATTTCTAATCACGTTTTGCTAACACTGTACAAGAACAACGTTATCGTAAATGGAATTAAACTGCATTGATTGCGCACAAGTACAAATGTGTTGAATTCACTTGAGTATTCAACTTGAAAAGGTTAAGCTACATAAACTTCATTAATGAAATGCATGCATGCGTGGGTATGTGTGTGTGTGTGTGCGTAGAAAAATGAGTTGTTGTTGAGGTTTATTTAAGCTTAACTTAGCACACTATACAAAAGCCTTCAAAAAAATGGACGAATTTTTATGTATCAATATGAATGAAATATTATATCTAACTTTAGATGTTCTACTGAGCAGAATTCAGGGTCAGAATTACTTCCGGTAATTTTTCTCGAAAATATTTCGTTTAGACTAATAACGTTAATGAATTGCCTTTCTCAAGGACGTTTTGCTTTTTAGTTCACAAATCGCGCCGAATATATCTGTGAACACTGTTGCTTCGCAGACTCTTACTCGATAGATATTCGTATGAGGTTGATTACAGTTAAGACGTTATATATAAATCAGTGATACTGCCCCGATCCGACGCATTATATGGTCTCACTGTTAACGAAAATCACATTGAATTTGTGGAATTCAGAAAAAAAGCCGTTTTCTTTAAGGAGTCTAGTTCCTTAAGAAATATGTAAGCCACCATGAATACGCTTCAATATTAAGTAGATCGATAGTACTTTCATTAGTCCTAGTATATCGTAGTACTTTTGAGTACTTTTACTCCCTCTCTATTGGCCAAATGTATCTGTAATTTCGTATAAGGTTATGCTGTGTAGGCGTTTCATTGCAAAGAAAACCTTGAAGTAATACGAATGCCCCTTTTGAATTAAATTTGCTTATTTCCTTTTCAGTCATTTTTCTTCAACTTTCTTCCTTTTTCCATTTTGTCCATTACTTTTCTCTGTCAATTGTGTTTTCAATTTATGCTTTTCTCCATTTTCCGCCTCTTCCTTTTCCTCATTATTTCCTCATTTTTGCATCTTAGCATTTCTCGTGACCTGTCAACTCTGCCACATTTCTCATAATATGTAGCTGTTGTTGTCGACCTTTTGTGTAGAAATCTCATGCTTATCCTCTTTACTAGCGTGGAATTCTTCATGGAAAAGTGCGTGAACTTACTGGATAGCTCTTGATCGACTCAGGCTAATTTTCTAAGCCAAATTCTGTGTCGTTTTAGCAGAAGGAAAAAGAAACACTTTAAAATTAAGGATCACAAGCAGCTAAGTTAAAAAAATGTTCGTTTTTGGCATATAGTAAGTTGCTCTTTATTTTACGATGCATGGATTTGTTTCACACATTTCACATATTTTTTTGATCGCTCAAAGAGCAATAGAGATCGGTATGTTTTGTTTTCTAAAATACCCTCAAATAGGCAATAAAAATGAAACGATTCATATCGTTTTAGCATTTCATTCCAGATATTCCACTTACCTGATCCGTCTAATTAAGAACTTAAATCTCATGCGATCTAACTTAAATCTCTAATTAAGAACTTAAATTAAACTAAATTGTTAATTTTTGCTTTTCGTTCGGAACGCTTGAATGCATTAAGGGGAGTTAGTTTGGAAGTTTCTGCAATAACTCCCATTTCTTTTTCGAACTTTTTTTTTTAAACAATTAATCGACAAAGCTTGAACGCTGTTCCGTAAAAAGGAGAAAAAAGTGAATCAGTTAATACTCTTAAATTGCATTCTTTTTTCTAACTCAGAGTGATTGTAGAAAAATGCTGATTGGAATATTTCAACTGCTATTCTGGCACTACTCGATTGCTTAAATCGTACAGTGGAAGCACTTAAAGTACAAACATGTGTATTAGATGCTGAATATGCACTGTTGTTGCCCTTTCATAAAAGATATCGTCAACAACAGAAAATATCGTCAACAACAGTTCATGTGAAATTTTCTTTCGAAACCAAAACAATAAAGATAGAAGGTCGTATTTTATTCGAAGAAAATCGAATAGTTCCTGAGAAAAAAAAAAGTCATTGGAACAGTTTAATATGGTCCAAAGATGTGATGGAACAGTGAAAAGAACAGAATAAGAAGAGCAAAATGAAAACATCAACAAGTAAAACTTAGAACTGAATTTAGCATTTTTCGTTCGCAATACTGTCCGCTTTCTCATTTTATAAAAAAGGCAGCTCGGCGATGAGCCTTTTTACGTTATGAGAAAAAAGGATTTTTGAGATTTACGCATATCGCATCTTGGGTGGTCAAAATTTTTTATCATGCAAAATTTCTCATCTCATAGCAAAAATAAAAAAAGAACGCACATTGCAAATGCTTCCGATTTATTGCAACTTTGCTCATGATTATTGAAAGTCACAATTTTGAGAAAAATTTCGCAACTAAAAGAAGTTTCTTTTTTTTTTCATTTTTTTAATTTTATTCATCAAATGAACAGCACTTACCATTCACTTATATTTGTCGTGATGATCGCTGCTAATCGAATTTTACGCACTGAAACTTTATACTTATGATCTGTCGAATCTGCGACATGAAAGTTTGCTTGAAAAAAAAAAAAGTAAAAATAATGCTGGACTAAATCAGCTAACAGTTTATCCAGTTTATCCCATACACCACATTACACATCGCAAATATCACAAAAGAGGAAACTGCGACGATCTGGCGTATAAATAATGGAAAACAACTGCTCCTGCTATATAGTCATCTCAAAAGGGATAGCTAAGGGTCAGTTACAGTTAATTAAATAATATATTTAAGTGAGCAGTGTAAATCAGTTTAAAGATCTACCAACGAAGAGCAGTTTGTATTCAACCAGTTTAAGTTCGACGTTCTCTACAGTATGTCAAAAGCTTTCCGAAACCATCGCTTGGTTGAGAGCTAGAAATTCAATACGCTTTCAGAAATGCAGAAAAAAACTTAAAATAGTTAAGCCATTGTACATGAACTATCGCTAAGAACGTTAGAAGAGGAATGAGTTGACATTTCAACTCAATCTGTCAAGAGCTCATTAATAAACTGAAAAAGAAAATGGAAAGTCGATAAAGGAGAAGTTCTCCTAGCTGGATTTGCTCATCATATGGGCAACAATGTGCGACCCATGTTCAGAATTAAAGTTTTGTTGAAAATAAAAAGATGCAGAAGAACTACGATAATAAGGTGTCATTTTTTTGAAATTGAACTTTTCCTATAGAGATACTCATTCAAACACCTATGATTAAGCAATCGCAACGTTATGCTTATGCACTCATTGTTGACACTCAGAGCAAATAACCATCGCAGTATCATGTCCAGTCAATTTAATTAATATTAATTCATTGTTAGAGTACTTTTGAATCCTCTACATGAATCATATTACAAAATGACAATTTCATTCGAGTATTTCGTTTATCTTGAAAATTTTTAACGTATGACAATAATGGTCATCTTGTGCAAACAATGTAATGCTCTGCAGGCGCTCAATGAAACAATGAATTCTATTAGGCATTAAACTTTCTTTGTTAACGTGAATTTGTAATGAGCTTAGACTATAAGAACAACGATTCGAATAATGTCAAAAAAGCAAGCGAGTGATGACCAGAACAAAGGCCGGAAATTTGGGACTGAACTCTAAAGTTTCAGCAAAAGTGATATACGTTGTATGGATCTGTCGACACGATCGAACATTTCCTCCTCAATTCCTCAGTTCGGAAGACAGCCTGATTGAAGTTTTCTAACAGCCGCAACAAGTAACAACCATAATGAAGGGTGAGATCAGAAACAGAAAGTATGGTATAAGGAGGGTACGGTAATGCTGTGCTTGGAACACTGCCATTTCATGCTATTTTAATGCATTATTAGACTAAAGTTTGTGAAATGAATTCCAATGAATTCAACTGACTTGCTACAAGAACCATACGAGAAATGAGATCTTTCAGGCAGAGAGCAATAACTTGAAAACTGAACTGGACATTAATGTGTCGTCATCTGCTAACGTTTTGTTGAGAAAGTTGCCATGGTGGCCATCACCAAAATAAAAGAAACATCCTGTAAAATTTATGCTTGTTTTATGCAACGATCGGAGTTGCACGGATGCATAACATCCTATATAGACGCGTATAGTAACGCCAAGGTAGATGCTGAACTTGAATTGTGTTTGATTTGCAACAATTGCACTAGTTTTTTTTCATTTATTAGAATGGAATACTTTCATTTCACTCATTGTACCGACTACATCTATTTTTTTCAATAGCATCGGCCAGGAAAATGCGAAAGCTATCGAATACGGAAGGAATTTCGTTTGCTGGGGGGTGAGGGGGGGGAGGGGGGAATCTGTGCGCTCGTTCGCTTGAATAGCGCTTCTATCTATGGGCTCACAGAAGCTAAATGCTTTCACAGAAGTTAATAGCTTCCCATCAAACAGTGATGACCAGTTACGATTTACATAAGCGCAATTACCGTGGAATATACTAAAAATTCATATGGATTTCCTGATTGAGGTAATGAATGCTGCTCTTCACCTACTCCTGTTTTACCCACTCCCACCCCCCTCCCTCCTGCGTTCTCAGCGCACTCATCACAGCAATGCTATCAATCTTAACTCAAAACCTCTGTCAATCTTAACTCAATATCACCTCAACCTATTGTTAGCGACAAGAAAAACGGTTATTCGATTGACCCGGAATGTGCAACGTTTATCGTTGAAATGTACACCAATCGTTGAGCTCAGATGCTTCCGTATCATAAACAAGATGGAAGCAACACAAAATGCGCTTTCGCAAATCTATTTACCAAACCAAAGAAAAAGATGCGGCAATTATTCAAAAGTAACGACCCGTATCATAATGCATCTGGCACAGCATAAAGCATTTTCAACAAAAAGGATTTCAGTATGCCCTTTTATGAAAAAATTTCTTATCAAAATACTAACGTCTTAAAGAGATTGATGAACAGATATAAGACATGATAGATATACTAACGAAACAACAAGGAGATACTGCGTATAGTAAGTTATGCCATAAATTTCATAGCTCTTCTAACAATGATATCAAAGTTTAAAAAACTATCAAAGGATGGAGAGATGCAGGCAAAAGTATATTTGCATAGTAAGGATGATTCTATAATCCGTTTTTTTAACAAGTAAAAAATGGTACAAAAAGTGTTGAGAAAAATCAGTGGCAAATAGCTGCCATAACTGATACAAATCATGATAGTGCCGCTTATAAAATGAATTGAAGAAAATGTTGCTGCCCTCTTACGATCGCGTTGAACATGATAGGAGATGACCATGATGACCATGGGAAACTCGCTTAGCCAACTTGTATCGTTGTTCATCGAGCAAAACTTTGGCGTTTAGAACTTTACTGATAGCTAGCTATATGCTATGCTTACGTTTCTTATCATCTCTCTCTTTTCCAGGAAAAAAAATAACATCTTTCATATATGTGAGAATATTCCGCTTTTACTTTTTATGAATAAGCAAATACTAATAATATCAGTTGTGTCGAAACGAGAAAAAAAAAAGAAGACTGTTCTATAAGAATTCCTAGCTGAAGAAGCTTGATCTCTACCAGTGATAAATTTTGCTAAAAGTGATCTTATGATATTCACCCTTAGTCATTTATCAAATAACGCGAATTTCTCAAAATGTGAGTTCGAATTCGCCTAAACGCAATAAAATCCAAACTGTTCGTTTTTAAGAAACGTCTTATTGTAAAGATTTTTAACTCATTCGTATTACAGTGGATTGCAGATATACTATCAAGTCGACTTGAGAGATTGTTCCGAGGTGGAAGTCAAAAGTTTAGAACAAAGTACTAAACGAATCATGAAAAATATCAGTGCGAGAAGCTGATTTATTATTAGCGGTAACGCAAACCTATTCATAGCTCTTTTAATCCTCCTTGTGGATTAAATATAAACAGTGAACACTGAGTGATACAGCAGATCCTTGATGTGCTTTCGATCTCATATAATTTCTCATTGGTTGAGCTTTCGATCATAAGAATTCACATGACCGATCTATAAGGGTGACCATTTTTAAGAATTTTTTTCATGCTTTCTCTTCGTATAAGTGTTTGAAAAGTTTCCTTTTTATGGAAATATATGATAAGAAGACAATTCGAAGAAAGGAGACAATAAACAATAAGTGAAAATAGAAAACACTGAAGCTAAGGATTACGAGATTGAAACAAATATTCACGTTGTTAACAAACAGTTGATACAATTTTCGCGTTTATAATTCTATAGGTCAAGCGTATGAAAAGCGAATATCGTGAAGTGCATCAAGTGAAAAAATATTACCCCAGTTGTGTGGAAATAATTAACGATCGTTGTTAGTTCCGGATGTAAAACAAAGAAAATAAAGATGTTGATTATGATCGTTGAAGGTACTACGGTATACTGTAAATGAACAACTCCAACATAAAAGGTGACTGATCAACTGAAACGAAACACATCTTATGTAGAGTGAAATATGATGGCAAAGTTTACGCACGCATGAGATTTATATAGACCAAGAGTGAACGAAGATTATTCGAAGGTGTTAATGACCTTAACTTTGTTCTCATTAAAGTTGATCGGTAATCACTTAGTTGTTCATTAAAGACGCTTATCTATTTATCAAAGAGTTGAAAAATCGAAAAGATCAGTTCGACTTCATAAAAACGCTTCTTCAAGTGCAATAAAAAAAAATCGATATGCAATTTTTTTAAAAATCGATAAAGTATTTAAGAAAGCTGCTTTTTCTGAACTCTAATCAAATATAATGAATGATTGAAATGATCTTTTAACTTTAAAAGTCGCATAGGATAATAAATAATCATGAAGCTAAAATCGATTCTATTGGCTACAGATTTTAATTATCCACAACGACAAGCTAGACCAACAGTTTTATAGAACTCTTAGGAATGTGATGAATTTAATAAAACATTTAAATATCAAATATGCATTACATTCGTATTTCTAAGTCAGGTGCAATACAACAGAAAGATCGCCTAAGAAAATCGCTTAATTAATTAACTCAGAGAAAATGAAAAACTTGAGGAAAAAACTTTTGAGCAATCGATTATCACAAAAGAGACCTAGAACAACAAAGTTGAAAATCACGCTAATGAGCTGGCGTAAAAATCGTTTTCATCCTAATTTTCAGTAACATATTCAATGAATATTCGACGAGAAAATGAAAAACGCTTAACTATGAGCAAAAAAATTTTCATTCGATCAGCGATGAAAGTAGAGCTGCTGTTGCAAACACTTTAAAA
The DNA here is from genome assembly GCA_000803305.1 of Toxocara canis. NCBI lineage: Eukaryota > Metazoa > Nematoda > Chromadorea > Rhabditida > Toxocaridae > Toxocara > Toxocara canis. The sequence continues at coordinate 279,587 of JPKZ01001879.1, forward strand.
ATTTTCGTAAAAAGGCAAATGTTATCACTGTTGGCGCTCATTTCGTCGCCAAATTGAGGCTCTTTAAAAAAAAATCAAATTTCCCACATCCAGAAAGTGATATTGATTAATATATACTTTGGTTAATATGGACTTAATTAATACTTAATATATACTTTGATTAATCCAAATTTTGATTAATATATACTTTGGACTTAATTAATACTTAGAAATTTTGCTCTTTGTCGTACTAGGCTAACCATTGGTTTTACGACTTCAAGCTAATCATAGCTTTTTTCCCTCTTCGAGGCACTACTTTGAAAACGACAAAAATTATCCACAAATGTATGAATCATTTGCAAAGTTTTGTCTTTTTTTTTGAAAACCATCACAATGTCAGTGATTCAGTGAATTCAAGCGAACGTTGATGGTTTAGATTTTTGACAGCCGCTTTTATACTTTCTTAAGTGAAATGATTATCTCGCGAAACGTTGATATGAAGACTTTCTTCGATCTGTTTTAACGTATTTCGTTTTATATCGATTAGAAGATAATGAATTAAGCATGATCTTGTACGTTTTAAGTTTGTCTCGTTTGAACAGTGCGAAAAAACGGTGCAATAGAAAACAATAATATGAGCTCTAATCACCTTTTACGATTCGATAGTGCAAAACTTTTTACAAACGCTGTTTGATTGTTCTAACCTCCTCTCGTTTTTAAAATTCTTTGTATAATTAACTGTACCGTGATATCTGGCGAACATTATAATCAACGTTACAATCAATCAATAAATGATTGAGTGATATCTGGTGAGACCACTATTGTATAAGCAGAAGCCGCGCTTGAAATTTGTTCGCTTTTCTCGCACGAAATTCAATATGACCAGCTGCATGTTTTTTTTTGAATTGGCCTTAACGCTTTCTAGTATCCCCTAAACTAATGACCGTGATTGTTGGAATTGTCAATCAAAATCGAAAAACTTTTGAAAAGCTCTTATAGTGAAATTTTTAAATGAGTTGAATTAAGTAGTGAACAAACAACACAAGAATAGTGTTGCATATAAGTGAAGGCATGTTTGCTGCCAACTTTTAAGCAATTTTAAGCTTCACATGCAAGCTTGCTTTGACGACAAGAAGATTTGTACCCTCTCATTAGCTCACATTATCATGCCATCTTTAAGGGGATCGAAAAAACACATGATACTTAATGAAGCTGAATGCGAAGGTAGGAAAACGCAAATAAAATGCATTTGTTTCGTAGTCCTGAAGTTACACACGTATGGAAAGATATACCTGATTTTTTGAGCCATATCATCTGTCAGCTTTGTTCGCAGTAAGAATCCATGAATTCGAACGATTCATTAAGTACTTTTCCATTGTTTACGTGTTTAATGAGAATGATAACATTGTAAAAAGTTAATGAACTTAAACGTCTACTATTCATTTACTTTCGCTACTATAGTTTTTCATTTCCAGTTCCCTCATGTTGTACTTCGAGAAGACCAGAAAACTTTCAAAGAATCATTTTCAGTTATCGAGAACAACACTTTTTCATTTTTTTTAAATGCATTTAAATTTTAGCAAAACTGGGATTGCAAAAAAAAAACATTGAATTCCTATCTATATTAGTGAAAGTGGGAATATTCTTTTTCATTGCTTATTAGCAGTCACTATTCATTTCAAATGTGTGTCTCTAAAAGAACACTTCAATCACTGCATATCTTCTTGTCGTTTTGCACCATCCTAATCGTTGTTCTTCAGCTAAATTATCCAGCTAGATGGAACAACAGACTCCTTCGAACACTAACTACTATGAGGATGCATGAAAACCGATGAACTCGTATAAGTTGATCTTAAGCCAGAATCGTTTCTTAACTTCACGAATACTAGTGGATTCAATGGTTTGCATTGAGTTGTAGAACACAGATCGGTAAAAGTTCTAGAAAAGGTTTATCTCGTTTGCTTTTTGTTATTGTCTTCTAAGGCAACTGAATAATGCGAACACCGACGTATGGCAGTTGCCTACAGAACGAGGTTAAGGGTATGCTCTACCTCACAGATTTCTCCCAAGATAACGCTTTTTGCAAACCTTCAGGCCTTGATTACATCAAGGCAATTTGGAAGAACTGTGTTCTCGATGACACGTCTATGATGGAAATTACAAGAAAATTTGCGAAAAAAAAAGGCTTGCAGTTTGGCGATCGATGTCAAGGATTTGAGAATGTGCGGTTTACGGTAAACTGGGTGAATGATTTAAATCCTAAATTTTGAAACATAAAACCTGAAAGGAAGGTCGAGTTGGTGGTCACTTGATTGCGCTATGTAGGCAAGATGATCCAGCAGATGAATTCTCCCCTTCGAACGAAAGTCCTCTCATTTAAAAAAAAAAAAGGAAAGAAAAATCAAGCATTGCCTATGCAAACAGCAAAGCATACAACAAGAAATTGTTTTTTACCATATACTTACAGAAGTCTTTAACCAAGTTATGAGTGTGTAGCAATCACACTCTCCTTTGGATATCATAGGAACGGTGGGCGTTCACATTGCTTTCAAAATCTGAATGAAAAAAAGCATTCATAAGTAACATGAAATTTGATATTGAGCAGAACATAAGAAAGAAGTTTAAAAGAAAAATTCTATAAAAATCTTTTCTATAAAAATTCTATAAAAGCAGAACATAAAAATTCTGAAACAGTTAGAAAAAACATCAAAGTGCAAAATTAGGGAAAGCAAAAAAAAATTCTTTTACATGAGCTTGTTCTATCAATGGGAGGAGGAGAGTTGAAGGTTAATCACTTCAACCTCAGGTAATATTTTATTATGCATCAAATAGCGAAAGAACATAAAACTATGATATGCGAAAATTTTGATTTCAAACAAATTTTCTCGCATATGCAAAAAGCTGAAATTCCACCAAACAGTTATTCAAACAAACAGTTATTCAAAAGAAATCGCTTCAAAAAACTGACATTAAAGTTACAAAATTAACGAAATGAAACGATTTTCAGAATGGGATGCAATATTAAAAAATGAACGATTCAAACGGATGTGCCGATTGGAATCGAATACTTTGTCGAATTCATGTATCTAAACGAGTACACTCCATTAGTTTAACTCACAGTGGATGCGCTCATTAGCGAGCGAAAATGTGTATTTAATAAGTACGATTAACCCGCTCTATTAGTAGGAATAAGTGAACTAAAAGTTGGCTGTGATTGAATCCGATGAGAGGCAAAAATAGAGCTTCTGAACTCTGACTACGATTCGTTAAAGTTCGAGTTGATCATTTCTGGTTGGGACTTAGGCAGAAGAAGTTATCAAGTACAAAGTAGTTCAAAGCGAAAAGCCAATTGTTAGAGACTTTTCAGGGCTAACAGAACAATTTGTCAAAACAAACGACATAAACTAACTAAGCAGCTAAGCAATTTTAAAAGCTAAAATTCTTTCGAATTATGACAGTGTGCAAAATTGGTCAGAAAATAGGGAGAAAATTGACAAATTAAGTAAAAGGAATGGTTGGCTGCCATACGGACAAATTAAGTAAAAGGAATGGTTGGCTGCCATACGGACAAATTAAGTAAAAGGAATGGTTGGCTGCCATACGGACAAATTAAGTAAGAAGAATGGTTGGCTGCTATACGGTGGATTAGAGTCGCATAACAAACTAGCTAGCCAAAAATAATTGGGCTGCATTCGAATGGCTGAAAGACGAAGGAGACAGGAATCATGATGACCAGTGCATGTGGGTTAACGATTTTTAGAGTTTATCAAAGGCCTTTTGCATATCAACGCAGATCATAAGCCTTGATATGCTTGCTTTTCAGAAGCCTTACGTATTTTCAATGGCTCATATTATTGTTTAGATCAATCAGAAGGTTCACACAGATTTAAGTATTTACAATCATAATAATGGTCCATTTGCATGTTTTCGAACGCAGTTTCAATATCGTATGCGCTACATTAATGAGATGTCCGCTTATTCAATTAAGCTTGTGTTTTTTTGGCCAATATCATGAAAAATCGCATTCAGGATCAGTCAATTCCATATTGATGCTGAATGCGATTGGCTGCCATCAAAACGCATTAAAGATATTGGCCGAGAATAAACTGTTGAAAAATCAAATTAACATATGACAGTTTGGAAAAAATATTTTCTATTCGGGCATCCGCGATATGTTCTTTGCTGTCCTCATCGATTTCAAGAAATTTTGATAAACAAAAAAGGCTGAGCTCAGTAGCAACTTCTATTTGATCGGATCAAATGAAGAACTCAAATCGTCCAACGACAATCGTTTTCAACGGAGGTGGAGGGGGATAATTTTATAACGATCAGCGGAACTTCTACAAACGGTTCCTGTGGAAATTTTTTCTGAAAAAAAAAATCGGTGAAAGTTTATAGCGAAGAAATGTTGTGATCATTAATGACACTGTGGACGACTGATTATCATAGCACTATTGTTGGAATTACTAAAAAGTTGCTAGTAAGTTAGACATTCCCATACTCTCTTATTTATTTACTGCATGTGATCTCTTCTACTACCTATCATGTGAATTGCATATTTTTATATTATTCGAAGCAGTAAAAGTTTTCAATTAGTAAACTTCTTCGAGTGAGGTTCTCAACTTTTTAAATCAGTTATTAGTTTTTAATTAGTAAAAGTATCACACGTCATTTTTCTACACCGTGAAAAGATGCAAAACATACATGTAGGAAAGATTCCTGAAAAAAAAAAAAAACGAATTCTCAATCCCAAGGAACTAAAAGTCCTCGCATTCAAAGTTCATCTGTTTTTCAAGAAAAACTCGAAACTTTATAGGTATGAACTCTTTGATTAAAGCTTTGTCAATTTGTTGAGAAAGTTTGACGTTTACATGAATAACTCCCGGACAAAACAATAAAAATTTTCTTATGTAGGTAAGTTAAGGATTTGATCGAATACATATTGCTGCCTCAGCGATGTAGCGAGCGATGAATCAAAGTAATAACTTTGCCTATCATGCTGACGTTACAATTATAAAATTATGAAATTGTAACACACGCCATAAGAGGCATATTAGGAAAAGGCCTATCTTTGTATCTGATGAAATATGGCCGAATTTTTGAGGTGTTTCCATCTCCAAGTTATAGTTAAGAGTTTGTGAGCCAGATGCAATAAGGTGCAACACTTCCTAGATTTTGCGAAAAAAAAAAAGCATTCATTGCCCTTGAGCCAAGATTCGAACAGAAATCGTGATCGCTTCGCTAATATGGCACTCCCTTGTCTCCAGAATATCAACATTCTATTCAAAAAAGACATGAACCTTAACCATTTTTAGATAGTCTTACTGGATAACAACGTATTTCATCCTCTTTATTTCGCCAACAAAAAGATAGTCAGTAAGAAAAAACGACGTGATCACTTGGTTGTTGCTTGATCACTTGGTTGTTGCTTCGTCACTTGGTTGTTGCTTCGTCTTGTGAACCAGAAAATGCTACTGAGCGCACCCGTTTGTCGAGTGTATCTCCTTACTGCCCCCGCCATACTATTAGTTCACTTATTATATCTTCTTGAGAAATATGAGGGAATACTGTTCGAAAGCATGACCTCAGTCTTTCATATGTCGATCGCTTTACTCTGCTCAACCCATCTATTCTGATCTTGCGCAAGATGATTAAAACTCATAAGTCAAATTTGGACTGCCATTCCACTGAAGCTTCTCCGTAGCGCGTATCTCCAATCATGTTGCCTTGTGACGGGCCTATTGATCGAAGTACGCTTGGTTCTTGTTTTGTATATAGTCTCTATTTTTTTTCATTTCGTTCATTCTCACTTCAAAATTACGTCGCCTTCTTTTCTTACGTTCAATATGTGAACATTTCTTTATCACCAAACTATCTCCTTTTTATCTTTTCAATCTTAGTGTGGTAAACATGTGTACTAATATCATCCATGTATTGGCCACCTCAATGCTTCTTTAATATTTACATGAATACTGCTCACAAATCTGTACTTATGGTTTCTACATGAAGATACATATTCAACTCATAGAAGCTTGTGTATACTTTTCATATTTCCCATAGTGTGTGTGCACTTTTCTATGCAATAAAATATGCCATAGCAGTTGGTAATTATTTCGTTTCAATCGCTGGTGTCTTTTTCTTTGTATGTCTCAAATAAAGATTTATATCTCAGCCCTATCATCAAATATTCTTGATGGGCTATCCATGTTTTTGTTGAAGATGCTTGCCGTTCTTAAACAATTGTTGCAATCTTTAAAAGCTCCCGAACAGCTTATATGATTCCCTATGGAAACCTCAAAATAAGTGTATTTCTTTTCTGAACATTCATGTTTAGTTGAAATATAACAAAGTAGTAACTCATTAGTACTCGAAGCGTTCATTTATTTTCCCGTATTCTTACCAATGTTTTTCGGCAAATCCTATCCGAATTAAACACAATTTTGATAACAACTTTTTTTAAGAACCGCCCAAAAATTTCTTCTCGATGACGATACCTACAAAACCTATCGCACTTGCTTGTTCTATTTTGGAGAGCAGTTGTCACGTTACAAGTGATTTGCCCTCTTCTCCCCTTTCTGTTTATCACTTCTTAAATGTTTTTCGCAAATTATTTGTATCAGTGCGCTGATTTTAGCAACTCTGAATGTGCCAATTACACTGATATTATCTCCTACCTATCCGATTCGTTCACATTCACATATGAACTGATCGCTATTCTAAAACGAAAAAGCACAACTTTCGAAACCGATTGTACGATCGTTTATGTTATGCTCCGTCCAAATGCGTGATATACCCGCAAAACAAAATCGGAGATTGTTGCTTAAATGGTGCGATACATTGCTTTGAATGTAATGCTTGCAACGCTCCGTAAATCGGCGAAACAGATCGCCCCTTGTGCGAAAGAATTCATGAGCATGCTCTTTGCTTGAAACTACCCAGTATACCCCTATAATTTTCCAATCGGCTAGTAAACCAACTAACTGAGTATCATTGTAGCGAAGAGATCACGGTTTTTGTTCGCATCTTGGCTCCAGTGCAAAAAACGCTTTGTCGCACAGTCAAGTAAGCGAATGTTATTGCAACTTGCTCACAATCTCTTAACGGTTACTTGAAGATGCGAACACTCCAAAATCTTTACTTACTTCTCTACTTCTTCCTCTTTCCTTTTTTTTTCGATCGTTTTCTTCAGATGTATGGATATTGATTTCTCATTCTAATGGACCTCTTGTGGAGGAAGTTCAGGGATCTAGCTGCAACATCCGAACAAAAATGATCTGTGCCAAATCAGAAAGCTTGAAGTTGTCAATTTAGTGGAAACTGTAGTCTGCGCAATCGAAATGATGATAACATCAATACGTTTCATAGATGAACACGAAACGCGTAGAGGAGTAAAGGTGAAAAAAAAAACTGATTGATTTTTGATTAGAATGAGGATGTCGTTTGAATATGATGCTTTAATTTAGCATTGAGCGTTACCATAAAGGCTTATTTTTCATGTCTTGAGACCAAGGCATTCGTTTTGTGAGAGTATAGTGGTAGCGATGAGGAATTTTTCTGCATAAACTTATACTAAATGATTCATCGCAAACGGCAGCTCGAAAAAAAGCCATCGATTTTATTCATCTTGCGCCCATTCGAAAGCGCAGCGTTGCTTGATCCTTAAAAATTTCTTTTATTAGGTGCCAGTCTATAGCAAATAATAAATAAAGATAAATAAAGATGACACAATAGCATAGTTCTTCATTACTTAAGAATTACCTGACCCATTCAAGGAAAAAAATTTGAAGTCGAATTTTAAACGTATCGAGTTTCTTCAAAAAGCTTCAGTGAGATAAATGACGTTTTAAATTGTGAAGTCATATATTGCGATGCGATTGCGGTAGTGTGGTTTCGTCGATTAGATGATCTTCTTTGTTCGAATCGGTTCATATGAGCGCTCCTAACCGGTTTCCTCTACAAAATCATTCAGCCTCTCCTCTTCTTCGCTGAATTCGATTTCTATACTCATCGCATATACAACATTTTTCAGTCGATTGTTCTCAATGGTTTTGTGCTGTTGCTTATTGCATTGTGGAATGCGTTTAATCGTCTGATATTTAATGGTTGGATGATGTTGTTTTTTTTTTTTGCGGATGCAACTGTTCGATAAGTTAAGAACGGAGAGGCTAACGAAATGATTTTTGCATTTTTCATAGTTTGAACAAAACAACATTTTGCGGAACTAAATTGACATCGCTCACATCTTGTACTATAGTTTAAAGTGAGCGCTCGCTTCCTGAGCGGCGCAACCATAAACGAGTCTTGCGCTCACAATTATTGCAAAAATTTTGCAGTTTTCTTCTTTAAAAAAAAAACTTTTCCTTGCCTTTCGATTGCAAACAGAAAATGCAATTTTTCAATTCTCAATAAAAATTTCAGCTTTTTTAAATTGTTTTTTTTATCGTTCTTAACATCGTACTAATCGATCGCCTCAGATTTTAAAAATGTTTTTTAATATTCTAGTCTCATATAGATAACCTTAGAAATGTACCAGTTGTGCCATATGGTGCATATGTGTGATGACGTTGAGCTTGTTGCCTCAACTAAGATGTTGGATTCAAGCTGGTCTTCACTGTCATTTCAGTGCTCGATTTGTAATCGTCGTCAATACGCTCTTTAGTTCGCTAATTTTTTCTTTCAAGCACTAAAAAACTTTTCCTTGCCTTTCGATTGCAAACAGAAAATGCAATTTTTCAATTCTCAATAAAAATTTCAGCTTTTTTAAATTGTTTTTCTTATCGTTCTTAACATCGTACTAATCGATCGCCTCAGATTTTAAAAATGTTTTTTAATATTCTAGTCTCATATAGATAACCTTAGAAATGTACCAGTTGTGCCATATGGTGCATATGTGTGATGACGTTGAGCTTGTTGCCTCAACTAAGATTTTGGATTCAAGCTGGTCTTCACTGTCATTTCAGTGCTCGATTTGTAATCGTCGTCAATACGCTCTTTAGTTCGCTAATTTTTTCTTTCAAGCACTAAACTCGCTTACCGTTCAAGCGTTCGTCGGTGTTTTCGATGCGGCAATAGACGACAGTTAATAAATGTTGACGCGATAGATATAATAATCTCAATATAGAGCAGCAAACAATACGTGGGTTGGCGATCAGTGAACGTAGATCATCGTCTCATATCTGTTTTGCACTAATCGCAATAATTTCTTTTATCAGCTCAGAGTCTGATAGATCGATAAGCAACCTGTTCATTTCACTGTCACACATTACTTTGCTTCGATTACCTTATCACTGAATAACAAAACAGATCATTTACTCCCAATAGATGCTGTATTTGCGCGAATCCGAGTACAATCTCTCCCAGTTCCAGTGAGCGATCAATGCGGCATGGCATTATCACATCCATCGCACCTCTCTATGTATATATCATTCGAAAGCGTATCTGATCTAAATACGCCTCAAAGTTACATTCTATAAGTGCAGAAAGCTTATATCGCAAATCTCATATACTGCGTTCGTTACGCATCGAGACGAAAACTTTTCATGATCCAACTGGCCCCAGCGGAGCATGGTACAGCTACCATGTATATTTGAGGCTATTGCTTTTTTTATCCTCTTTTTTTCATCCGTACTCAAACGTTACAATTTACTATTGTTCTAAGCCAATAGTTCCCAACTGTATTTAGTTTTCATATCTTTCCAAACCGCTGTACAATTTACTAACACGTTGTACTATCGGGTTTATGCCATGTGAACAGAAGCAGCCCTCAAACTTCCTCTGACACATGTTCTCGGTTCGAACTATCGATCTAATTAATACGGTTAATTGCTTACAACTCATATTTGAGCGTATAAGCTAGATAATGAGGTAATAATGAGCGTTTTTCAAGCGTCTCCTCATTAGAGGAATTCCTATACAAAGTTTCACACCTTATAGACTTAATTAGATCTCAAAAGGGCGATGACTGACTGATTTAAGTGCTAACAAAATCACTGTTAAAATCCATTATTTTTGGCATACGTTGTTACTTGAAGCGTGACGTTTTATTAGATCTTTTGCAGCAGATCAATGCTTTTTTTAAACAAATATGTCCATATGCAAAGCTTCTTATAAGGGTTTATGTAAATGATGTGGGCACTATTTTTGATGAGTGTTTGGGCGCCATTGAACAATCGGCTAAACCATAAACGATGGTGATATTAGTAATGACTATTCATCCATTCATCGTCCTCAAAATGGATTTTTAGATCGAAAGAAATTTTACGAATTCTGCTGAAAAGTTTGAAACTAAAAAACAAACTCCACTCCTGAGGCAAAATGGCATTTTTTTTAATAACCAAAAGCCACAACTCATCCGGGTTTTGAACTTGAACGACTTAGGCGGAAAAAAAAATGCAGTGAATGTGATTTTTTTTTTCGTTTACGTTCATCATAAATTTCCAAACACGCTTCAATACATTTGAAACTGAAGTTTTGTTCGGCGAAATGGAACAAGATTCAATTCAATCACAACTAGTTAGATTAGTCATCACACTACGGGTTGGAATGCATGTATGCATGCTGAAGAAGTCATCGATAAGCTAGATTTACTATTTTGAAGGCTTGAACAAAATGCGAATAATGTTGCTCATCAAGCAAATGTTTTCTTTTCCATTTTTCTTAGATGTTTCATTTTTATTTGATTGACATTCTCATTTGTTTCTGTTTGTAGTGTGTATACTTTTGCCTTATATATATTGTTTCTCTTCGTTATGGTTTTTTTTTTCTTTTAAATCATACACAATTCATGTTTCTTACCACTGTTACACAGGAAGGTAGACATTAGTTAGGCGAACACTAGTTAAATCTGGAAAACCCGTAAAAATTGTGTAAATGCTAGTTGATCATTTTAGTGTAACCTTAACGTTTTGATTGAGACCCATTTTGGTTAGGTTTTTGGTTATGGTTAGAATACTTTATGATTTTGACTTTAGTAACGATACCGTGATTGCATACATCTACAAACTGCTATTCAAAACATCATACAATTCTATATATGTATTCATCTCCTACCTATACAGCATACGGTTCTCGTTCTATAGATCCCGTATATTTACGATCGTTGACGTATGGTAGATTGGTTTAAAAGTCATATTTCTACAGTCGAATTGAGTTAAACTTGAAGTTGTTTACAATCAATAATCTCTGTGTCATCAGTTGAATATGCTTGATCAAGTTTACTTTGGAATTGTCGTTTTAGAAATTTCTTTCGGATGCAAAAGAAAAAAAAACTTTTCAATTTTTTATTATTCATCGCAACGCGTTCAACGCACATTCCTTATTCATATTAAAAACATTTCTTTAATAGAGCCATTGATAATTCCGTTTTCAGTGCGCCAAATAAGTGCGTTGGAATTTTGATTAGAAATCATGAAAAAATTCGCTGAACAATTAACCAACCAACTGACGAGAGAGTTCGTTGATGATCTTGATGAGTGCATGCATCGAAATGAATTTTTACGGACGTAGTCAGTCAATCAATTGTTCGCTATCGAAAAGTGGCTATCTTTTATGCACAGTACTCATCTTATATATTTGTGAATATTGTATGAGTAAGACGATTTCGATTGAGTTCGATTTTTATGACAACTTTGACAATTATGACAATTGTGACAATTATGACAATTATGACAATTATGACAAATTTGATCCTTTTATATTTGGCTTTCCATACAGCCAAATTTCTACTTTCTATAAGTACTACATCGTATCGTTGAGAACAATAAACACCATTTAGAATATTTTTAGAGATTCTTTTTGAAAATTTGTTGAAACGATTTGGTCGATTTGTGACTTCATTTGGTAGTGTAATAAAGAACTAAGTGGCTGGTAAATTTTGTGTTTGTGAAACGATGTTTACTGAAGGTTTTTTTTTTGCTGCTTCTTTGAAATATCTGGTTCCCATAATTTGATGTCACGAAATAATGAGGTTGCTAATTAGTGCTTAAAGCGTGTGCTTTGATCGTTAGTGTACTCGGCAGTTGAATTTCGTTTACACACAACGACGCTTCAAATAACCTTGAACTCTTTTAAGACAGCAAATTATATCTTCATCAAACAGAGACGACTTTTGATTTTTCGAATTTAGCCTCTGAAGAGACAACTCGTGATTTCGTATTATTGAAAATGGCTTTTTTTTTTGAACCCTAATTATTTTTATTTCTTCTAACTCAATCCACTTTTCAATAATTCCAGTTAAGAAAAAAAACTAGTGAACAATTCGCATAATTGAACCGATCACCCCTTGTAAGTCCTTATGACTAGTACGTCTCCAGTAGAGACTAAAATGGTCAATAATTATCTCTTCTATTTCTTAAAAATTTCTCAGTATCCCAAGTTTTTACACCAATTAATTGTGTATTTCAACAATGGAATGTCCATTTTTTCATTTTGCTTTAAACTATTGCTCATTGTTTTTCATTCATTTTTTCAAACAAATATTTTTACTATTATTTTTTTAAATTTCGATACTCTATGCTGTTTTTTTTTTCATCAATTTATATTCTCGTCCACAATTGAATATTTTCAATGCTCTATGCCATAACCGATTGGCATTTTTACTTAACATTTTCAGCAATTTTTTTTTTCGCCATTATCGAAAGTATCAGCGATAAATTTTCGATTTCGAAGCAAACACAACGTCTAGTTGTTAAAGTGTTGATTATTTTTGTGAGAAACGTCGAAAAATGAAAATAACATTATGAAATGCCTTGAAAAACGATATTCCATCTTAAGACGTTTCATCACTCAGTTTCGTGCGTAATGGAGGCTTTGTTTTAACTGAAATTCATATTTTTTTAAATAATTCTATTTATGTTCTTTTATTGTTTGTAGTTTTCGATAAATTATTTATATTTGTATTATGTATAAATTTGTATAAATTATTTATATGTCGATATTATTTAGTATTGTCGATTGTAGATTAAATTGTTTTGTATAGTAATATTTGTTTACTTTTGTCATTTTTTATAAGTTCATACAAATTTACTTTAGCAATTTTTAGTGTAATCGAGTGCAGCCTTCCTAAGGCGATGTCTTATTTCGAAGACGAGGGACGACACCCGCTCCCGACTCATGTAAGTTCTTCTTTTATCAAATGGGCAAGAGCAGTCAAGATGCATAGATTCCATTCGTCGTCTGCTCAGTCTTCAAACCCTTTAAGTGAGCAAAAGCAAAACTTGAATGATAAATGCATTTCAAACTTCGATGCATAAAAGTTTGCTCAGTGATCTCTAGTTACGGTTTTACGGATAACCACTCATAAATATTTGCGTGTGGGCGTTTTCTACGCCTACACATTCTGAATTTTGACAAAATGATCGGCAATTCTAGTATAATTTCCACAAAATCATATGCCACTTATACGCTTTCCATACCGCCGCAAACTGCGAGCGTTCGCTCATGAATTCTTAATAACTCCTTTAGGATTTTGCAAGCGAGCATTAAATGCACGACATTTCACGCACGTTCCCATAACTTAATGCTTGCCTCCGAGAGGACTTAGGTGATGAAGAGCGTACGATTTGGATGGCATCATTCACAGCCGAGCATTGTAATATTTCTTCCCAATTAAGGTTACTTAGATAATGTTGAATATTGCTTTCGATTAGCGCCCCATCAGTTTGTTAGTCATTTAGCAGCGGCAAGCACAACTACATGAAAATAGACGTTGTGGGAGCTTCCAACAAACTTTCAATAAATGACATCTTGAAACCCCTCAACTTCGTATCCAATATGAATAATTTCATAGCCAATATGAATAGTT
>JPKZ01001879.1:293457-328096 GCA_000803305.1 Toxocara canis
CCCAGAAGCACACTCGATAAACATTCGTATAAGACAGATTGTAGTTGAGGCCGTGTATAGCGCATTGAGGAGAGATGGCATAATAAGTTTATGTTGGCGTTTCAGCTCGTTGAGCCACAGGCTGAAAAAACAATAGTCATAGTATTCGCCGAAAAGATTATGAACAACAGTAGCGCTTCTATGAGTGGAAAAAAAGGGGAAGACCGCAGCAAAGGATAGTAATGATTGAGCGGTGTAATAAGGGGAGAAATTGTGAAGAATGAAGAAAGGGGGAAAGGGAGGTTATAGGTGGTGCAGGAAGAGGTTAGTTAGGGACAGAAGTTCAACGCAATCATTGATCGCTGGTTTATGTGAATGTATGAGGGTTGCCTCTTTGATTCTTCGAATAAGTGTGCATTTGTCTCCAGCAAGGATTTTGACGGCAATGTTAACCGTTTCAAGGTTATGGCAAGCAACAACGTGCTTAGCCATAGGATTTGTTGTGTAGGATCGTGCAGGTGGTGATTCCATGCTTAATGCATGCTCTCTGATTCGTTCATGCAAAAATCGGCCGGTTTCACCAATGTAAGTGGCATTGCATGCGCGACATTGAATGGAATAGACCACGTCTTCCAAGCAGCAGTCGCCCGGCTTATTTGAGGGGTAGATGAAACATTTCGACGTGTCGTAACAGAGATTATCGTATATTCCATTGCGAACAAGAATTTGACGAAGTGAGGGAGGAAGAGTTACGGATAGTTTAAGAAGGAGGTCGTATTTGTTGAGGATGGAGATAAATTCATCTGTAAAACTATTGCTTATGACGCGTACGGATAGGAGGCCCGGGCCTCCTTCTCGCGCTTAATTCGACCTGCTCGATGAGAGAGGAGGTCGATGACAGGTTGTCGAAGAGTGCGGCCGAAGGGGTTGTGGGACTTATAGCGGTTTTTAGAGAGAATACATTTTTCTTTGCAAACGCAGGCTTCCATGATGTCTTGATTGGAATTCAGGCTAACTGAGTGAACAGTTTTGAGAAACTGAGACGAAACGTTGCGTTTGATGCTGAAGGGGTGAGCGGAACGCGCATTGAGAAGAATATTTGGAGAGGATGGCTTGGTGTACCAGGTGGAGCAGAATTCGCCATTAGAGACAGAAATACGAATGTTGAAAAAAAGTAAACCTTCAGATGATGGGTTTTCGACGGTAAGAGAGATCAGAGGGTCCGCATTGTTAAGAGTAAATATCTTTTGCAGATGATCGCTCGACTTAGCTACAAGGAGCATATCATCTATATACCGAACACAGAATACCGGATTCATATGTAATGATCGGTGCTCTAGGGCGGCCATGAAAAGATTGGGGAGTACAGAAGCCAACTTTTTTCACATGGCTAGGCCTCTCTTTTGTTTTTAGTAACAGCCTGACCAGGAGAAACACGAGAAACTCAGACAGGTCTCAGTAAATTCGAGGAGACAAGCTGTTGTAAGGCCATAAGTACTAATATCACCGTGTTGCTCGTCAAGGAAAGTGAGCAGATGAGATAGAGCAGTATCACGAGAGATATTGGCATATAATTTTGTAACATCGAAGCTGGCGTAGGAGAAATTTATTTTGGTAGGGCTATTGAACTGGTTAAGATGGTTGAGACGTAGAATGAAGTCAGCCGTGTTTTTCAAGTGTGATTGGAAGAAGTTGAGAAGAGGTGAGGGTATACGAGAGAAGAGCCAAGACATACGATCAGTAGGCCCACCGCAGCTGGAAATTATGGGTCGTACCGAAAAGTGGAAGGAATCGCATGAGCGGCGCGGAAGTTTGCTTTGTGCGTTTTAACTAGTATATAAATTACGGGTATGATGGGACTGCGACAACATAGTTTATAGGCAAGGGGCGGGAATGTCATGGTTGGTGAGAAATGTGCGGTAAGTACTTCGCACTTGTTTTATAGCAAAATTGAGTTGTGTTCGGGATACAGTAATATATAACGAGCTGTCAGATTGATGATGTTTAACAATACGTTTGTCTGAATAGCAGAGACAGATTACGGATTCTGCACCCTTGTCAGAGGCTGATATGCGAACTCCTTGATTGGAGACCTTCTTACATAGGTTACGAAGAGCCGACCGTTCATCTTTGGAGAGGTTGTCTGAGAAGCGTTTACGACCGTGATTTACGAGAAGAGCATGCACAACTTCTAGACATGAAACGAAAACTGGTTCAAGGTGGTTGACAGGTTGTGGTAGGGAGGCTTTTAATGAGCAAAATGGTGTGGACTGTGAGAGTGACTGAAAGGTATTGGATACAGTGAATGAACGACCTTCCGAGTAATGAAGTAGTATAAATGAACGAACAAGATTGCTGCAAACATAGCACGCAATACTCTTACCCGAGAGACAAGACGACCATACTCTTATCAGCCCTGACTGATAGTGAAAAGGAAGGGCCTAGTGAAAATGAAGAAGAGGATGCGTCATGGAGTTCATAATCACCAATAGAAATAGAACGCACAGTATAATCACTAGCTCTGCGTCGGTCATCAACAGAGACGGTATGCACGTTATAATCATCGGTCGCACAGTCATCATCAGACACAGTGATGGAAGGTGTGTTGGTCTTACCTTCCCGAGAGACAAGACGACCATACTTCTCGGCGAATACAAATTTGCTATGTAGGTGAACAGTTTTGCAAGAAAAAGAGAAATTATGAGATAGTCTGTCAAGGATGTGAGCTGGGAATTTACAGCGAAGTGCGATCAAAGAAGAATTCGAAAGGGCGGCGTAATGGAATAGAAGTCGGCGGCAGCTGTTATTTTCCAAACATAGATATCTATCTGCGCTGTACTGTAACGATGAGGCGATTGAGAGCGTGGTTCCCCGTGGATAGGTGTTCCGTGTATCATACGAGATGATGTTGGGGATAAAACCATTTCGCTTACATCGAGATAGAAAATGTAGTCTTTGACGAGTATACGCGATATATTGATTAACAGCCATAAGCTGTAATAAGTCGTGAAAAGAAGTCTGGTCCAGACCCAAGAATTGTACGTATTTAAGAACACTGTTGTTTCGCAGATGCATATCCAGCAAATATTCGTATAAGGTAGATTGTAGTTGAGACCGTATATAATGCGTCGACGATTCTACACAACATACCCTACGGCTAAGCATGTTGTCGCATGCGTCAAAATCCTTGCTTGAGGGAAAGGTACACTTATCCGAAGAATCAAAGAGGCCAGCCTCATACATTCACGTAAACCAGCAATCAATGATTGTGTTGAACTTCTGTCCCTAACTAACCTCTTCCTGCACGACCTATAATCTCCCCTTCCCCCTTCTTCATTATTCACAATCTCTCCCCTTATTATACTGCTCAATCATTACTATCCTTTGCTGCGGTCTTCCTCTTTTTTCCACTCATAGAAGTACCACTGTTGTTCATAATGTTTTCGGCGAATACTATTACTTTTGTTTTTTCAGCTTGCTGTGCTATTATTATGGCTGAAGGAGCCGAAACGTCAACATAAACTTATTATGCCATATCTCCTCGATGCTTTATATACGGCCTCAACTACAATCTACCTTATATGAATATATATATATATATATATACATTTCCCACTTTACGTATATACGAAAACGGTTGTTCATTTCGTGGGTGATAAGCAGGCCAGCGACTAATTTCCTATAAAGATAGGCCATATCTAGTACAGGTGATAAGGTCCTTCTTTATACAAGCGATGAATGCAAGCGGAAGAGGATAAGGAAGAAGGGCTCATTTCCTCTCTCTTAAGTTAGACAGAGGAAATAAGAATGAAAGAGTGAGATAAAAATTCAACCGTTAGCGAAATTAAAAACTAATCTTTGAAGGATGTGGTCAGTAAAATAAAAGCGGCATTTACGAACGGCCGGCTAAGCTTCAAACGAATGGCCAGCGAAAAAGCCGGATCGGTCAGTGACAGAGTTCGAAAGTGAGTTTCTCATTGAGGAAAATTTACGAATTTCGGTAAGATCATTTCTTGGCGACAACCAACAATCGATAACATGGCTTCATGTACTTTTTCTGCAGCAATTTTTGGCTTAAAATTGAACAGGATTCACTAAACAGATATGAAATCTATAGTTAGCGATTCCAGCTCCCCCACACATCCTCACCCTCCTCACCCGCCTCCCCCTCCCCCAGAATGTTTACTCAGCTTTCCTTTAAGAGTTACACGCTCGTCAACGTTTCCTTTTTAAATTAAACCATTCTAATAGTATTTAACTTTCTCTTAAAAGTTCCTGCATTAAATGATGTTAAGCGTTAACACTTAAAGGATCAATTGAACCATTTGGTTGCTTTACTGACGAATAAATCTTATTCTAGCTACAGAGTGCATAAGCAGGATTACTCTCTAATGATAACTGTAAGTTGTTTTATAAATTTGAAATAAAATCAGTTCAGTTTTCCCTATCTTTTACCTCTGCCGATAATTTCTTAAAAATTTCACCTCTTTATTTCAGTGTTATCACAAATCGACAATCTGAGAACATCGAGCAGTTGCATACAGTTACAGAGAAACCGGTCGGTCTTTTTAATTTGTCGACCACAGATCGTTTCGTTAAACTTCTAAAACACTTCCTTTGAATGAAAAGGTGGAACTTCCTTCCAACATTTGTTGCACTATAGCAACAACCAGTTCTAAAAATTATAGAAAAAAAAATGAATTATTTTTGCACATTCACCAAAATATTTTGAGCAACTTATATGGACGATTTTTCGAGAAACTTTTTGCTTTTGTATTTTTTTTCACCGTTCAAATCAACTCATTCCAACTTCGCTTTTCGTTCACCTCAATTTTATCCCCCACCCCTCTTCCCCCAATTGAAGGCGACCATTGCTTCAACCACTGGATTTTTTTTTAAAACATTCGGAACCTTGAGATATTTTTGAACGGATTACTAACCACGATAATTTTTGCCTCTCGAAACTTCAAGTTTAAATGCTCTCTATAAAGAATATAAGAGTATAATAAATCGCTTGTAACATTTTCATTATTTCGATTCAGAATGAATTAACTTTTATAGGGTACATGCTTCATTTGGAAGAAACGTTGGCAAATAGCATTGATGGCCAATCTTGGATTTATTATAGCGTTTGGAATTCGTTGTAATTTTGGTGCTGCTAAAGGACGTATGATCAACAATTTTACGGATCCTTTCGGAAATAATTTTGTAAGTTTTTTTGCGTGGACGAAATTGTTTGTTAAGTTTGCTGAGAAGTACTGAAGACTCATACGCAATGTCAATTTCTCTCAAATTTCTATGGCAAATGTGATTTCATTTCGCTTGGAATTTGAGTGTTTGAAAAGCGAAAAATTGAAAAGTGAAAAATGGAAAAAGATTGAGAAGATATTTTAAATAATATGTATAAATTCTTCTCATTATATTTATTTACATGTTCATAAAATTACTGTTATCACTTAAAAGGTAATAAGAAAAAATGTATTTTTTGCGTTCAAAAATTTTAGCAGTCACATTGAATTTTCGTCACATTTTTTAAATTGTGCTAATTGAGAGAGTTATTTTCTTTGACAGAACGCGCACACTAGTCGTGAAATTTCCGGAAACACCTTGACGAATGTTTTGCATTCATTCAGCTATTGTTCCTCATGATTTCCATTAAACATAATTATGGATCCTACATAATTAGGCTGAATGAAATTTGAGATTCATTAATTATTTGCATAAATGCACTATTTCAATTTGAACGATTGTTTAGAAAACATGAAATAGTTTATGCATATTTTTTTCCATGTTAAAGTGACTATTGGAAATTCGAAAATTTTTCTTCGTGTTTTCTTTTTTCAGACAAAAGAATTTTTTTGGACGCCGACCCAACTGGGTATAATGGAGAGTGCATTTTTCTATGGGTATGCAATTACGCAAATTCCAGGAGGCATGCTTGCCGCTAAATTTGCTCCAAACAAGTAGTTGTTTAGAAAACATGAAATAGTTCATGCATATTTTTTCCATGTTAAAGTGACTATTGGAAATTCGAAAATTTTTCTTCGTGTCTTCTTTTTTTCAGACAAAAGAATTTTTTTGGACGCCGACCCAACTGGGTATAATGGAGAGTGCATTTTTCTATGGGTATGCAATTACGCAAATTCCAGGAGGCATGCTTGCCGCTAAATTTGCTCCAAACAAGTACGCTTTTTTTTTCAAACTAATAGTATCGTAAATAGTTAAAGAGAAGAAGCAGCTCACTGAGGTAATTTGAGATGAAGAAAGAGGAATTATGGCAAAGATACTTTCTTCCTTCACGAAGACATGATTGTAAAGAGTGATATGGGTTGGGTTTTCTTGAAAATAATTGCCGAAATCGTAATCGAGAAATTGCGAAAGGAAGTAATGCTAACTGCGGATGAGCTTTCCGTTGTAGGAATGCGGCCTGAAAGGTTATGTGCGCGATATAACGAAGACATGATTGTAAAGAGTGACAATCGGATATTAAGCTTACAGTACTACCTATGGGTTGGGTTTTCTTGAAAATAATTGCCGAAATCGTAATCGAGAAATTGCGAAAGGAAGTAATGCTAACTGCGGATGAGCTTTCCGTTGTAGGAATGCGGCCTGAAAGGTTATGTGCGCGATATTGCTTTACAACACTATTTTGATGTGTGGTAGATCATGTGCTTTTTAAAAAATAAACAAAATGAAACTTGTTCGGAATATGTCGAATAGAAAATGGACTAAGCAGAACAAAAAGAGCCAGCACCGGAGTGATGTGCTTTTGAAGTACGATATACACAACGGAACAGTTGTTGTAAATATATTGTTTGTATAAGCACTTGGCAAAACGAAAATAGAACTACCACAAATTAGAAACATAAGGAAGTTTTAGTGAATCTCGCTGCAGAACGATTACGCTCGATGATATTCCAAAAGTGCTTCTTAAGCGGGAATCGTTTTTAACTGTCTCAAGGCAGTTGGCAAACAAATGTGCACTCTGTTATAAGATTTTGTTCACCGACTGTATCGCCGCGTTCCTTAATTTAGCACTCTACGATAACTTCCTCATAATCTTACTTTATAAGTTATTTTGATTCTTTCAAAACGTGTACTATACATATTTCCCTCCTTTCAAACACCTATAACCCGCGTATAATGCGGTGATGCACTTTTATTCCGTATTTTTTTCATCTCTTCCTCTCTCTGCTCCTCTTATGCACAATGCACATCAGACGCTAGATCAGTCCTTTTGCAATGTTGCTTCAACCTTTCATGCACAAAGATTAAAATACAACTGAAAAATCGACTCAACGCTCATTGGCGTAAACACATTTTTGTAGTGCAAAATGTAAAAAGCTGCATACATCGTTGTCACTGAAAATCTCGTCATTCGTTGCATTTTTTTTTTGAAGTTGACATTTCTTACTTATATAAAATGCAATTGTTTTTGCAGTTTTTAAAATTTTTTCTAATTTATATTCTTGTATAAGCACAACTGTATAGAAATTTATAACTTAATATTACTCAAATTAAATACCTATTTAAAATATAACTGGAAAACTTGCACTTCGTTGTATTGTACAATAATTTCGATTTACTTCTTTAAAATCATAAAAAGTATTTTCAGATTGTTTGGGTTATCAATATTGATTGCCGCAGTTCTCAATTTATTTTTAGCAATTGCTCTTGAAGCACATCCTTACACCGATTTTATTGTTATTTCTATTCAAGTATCTCAAGGGCTTTCGTTGGTATGAGTTTTTGTTGTCATAGCGCCCAATATATCACCTTTAAACAATATATGCTCACTTAAAAACGAATATATTTTGCTATGCAACAGAAAATGTTCATTGCATTTTTACTCCTTGCAGAGTACCATTAGGAGCTAATCTTTTCAAATTATTTTAGTCAATTGTTTACCCCCAACCAACCCCCCCCCCCCCCCCCGCTCTCCCCCCCCCCCCCACACTGGTCTACGTGATCAATATCGTATGTCTATTCCTAGGCTTATTTAAACGCTAATACGCTAGGAGGGTTTTTCAATGTGAAATATTTCTATACTTATTTTTCTAAAAATTTGATATTTTTCCACTAAAAAATTGAATTTTCCACTGAAAAAAATTGAAATATTCTAAAAAAATTTCAATATTAGTAAATTAAAAGAAAACTGAACTGGAGGACTTCTTTTCGCAGTTAAAGTGGCTCAGGCTCATTGTTCCATAACAACACAAACTATTTGGTTTTTGGCGCCATTTTATTGTGAATTTTAAGTTTACTCATTATTTGCGATCATTTTTTGGTGAATTTTAAGTTAATTTAATACAAATTAAGTAAATTGTCTTAATTAAAAATATAATTAAACGAGTACCAAAAAAAAAACTTCCAACAAAAGCTACACCAGTTTGAAAGCCGTTGCAAATTCAGCAAAATTCTTAAAGTATGCTCAATGATGGAACCAGTTCTCGGTACACGATGAAACAAAGGGGTTCAAATTTGTATGCAAAAAGGTTAAGAGCATAAGAAAAAAATCGAATGGCCAAAATGTTTAATAATTGCATATGCGACACTTCTCCAAATCGTTTTTCAAGCCCATGTTTGAAGTTGTAATCGATCTTGACTGTTGTTTCAGCGCTGTGTTTATGTGCGGTACGCACCCTTATATGGCTTACTTAACTCTCGGTGACTTTACTACATGATATGACTTCATTAGAAAGCTTTATGTCCGTATTTTCGATTCTCGTCGGATAGAATTAATAAGAGTAACGCCATAGTTCGAGTTGCAAAAAAAAAACATTGAATTTCGAACGCTGATGCTTATCAGGGTCAAAGGTTTTGAATCAACCCTTTGACGTTGGTTTATATGTGTTTTCCATTCGTCGCTACTATAGGTTGGTACCCCTGCCTATCCTTGCGTGTTTCTACGCATCCTTTAAAGAAAAACGGTTCTTTGTCATTTGCAGGGAGTGAGTTATCCAGCGATGCATGGTGTTTGGCGTCATTGGGCACCTCCAATGGAGCGCTCAAAATTGGCGACAACCACATTTACGGGTGGTTATTTAGGTGTTATGATCGGACTACCGTTATCCGCTTATCTTGTCTCGTTTATCGACTGGTCAACGCCATTCTACTTCTACGGTTAGTGGAACCGTCGTCAGTGCAACTAATGCATGGAAACGATGCATGGAACTTTGTAGAAGATAAAACATCTATTCGGTTGATTTTAACAAAAAAATTTCAATAAAAATTTTTAAAGGAGATGCAAAATTTATTAAATTTCATTACGTCAGCAACTTCCTCTATTCGATTTTCTTAATCATTCATTATAGCCCAACCGATGCATGGAACTTTGTACAAGATAAAACATCTATCCGGTTGATTTAAACAAAAAAAATTTCAATAAAAATTTTTAAAGGAGATGCAAAATTTATTAAATTTCATTACGTCAGCAACTTCCTCTATTCGATTTTCTTAATCATTCATTATAGCCGTTACGTTTACAAATCACAAGTCATGAATAGAAACTGTTGCGCGCAAATACCGTGAAAATTAAAAATTGAAAATTTTCACTTTTCAAATTGTTTTCTTATCGCAGTTACTTAGCACTGATAAAGCCTTCTCCGTTTTGAGGGGTTCTACTCTTCACATGACTACTATGTTGATAAAATTTTACGCTTAAGGAGTCAGTGGAATAATTTGGACATTTTTTTGGTTCCGAATATCCGGTTCGACACCAGCGAAATGTCGTAATATAAGCGAGGATGAGAGACGATATATAATCGAACATGTGGGACATGTGTCTTCATCACCTGCAACGGTAAGCGCCAATCGATCATATTCCGCTCGAATCATGCAGCACATCTACGATAAAGTTTCATTAGAAGTATGGTACAGCTATAAAGACCATGATCTGATCAGCAACCAGTACTGCAAAACATTGATTTGAATAAAATACAAAACATCGATCCGGATAATATGTAAAATATTTACCACCCAATGATGTAAGAGAAAGCTTATAAATGAAATTTTCGTTTCTTAATAATATTTATTGTTACGATGTAGCGTATTTCATTCCGAGTTTGAACCATAATTGAACCACCATTTTACGATGTCAATTCACCAAAACATCGACTTATCAACTGAAAGTCGACAAAAAATACTTTTCCTGAAATCGTGCATAAATAACGACAGTTGGAATTAACTGAAGCTTTGATAGTGAGAATTGATCGTAATTTTATTTGAATAGATGAATAAGCTCTTAAATTTCCAAATTTTGCAAGTTCTGAAACGGATGAAACTGAAACTTTTGTTACGATATTCATTCTCGTAAAAATTTTTGCATGCAATAATTCTTTAATTAAAAAATATTCCAAAATTCATTAACTTTTTTTTTTAAATTGCAGTTGACAACGATTCCGTGGAAGTCGATATTTTTGTCGTTGCCCGTTTGGGCGATCGTCATTTGTAATTTTTGTCGTTCGTGGACGTTTTTCTTGTTGCTTGGCAATCAGCTCACTTATATGGCCGATGTACTGCACCTAGAAATTCACAATGTATTGTTTTGTGCTTTTTTTTCGAATTTCATCTCTTCTCAACGAATATCTCTATCACATTTTCGTTCACAAAAGAAGGTACACGTTCTGCCGGAGTTTTTCGGAAAGTACCTTTAAGCACCATTAATTCTCGAATTACCGTTGTTCTTAATGTATTCCGACGTCAACGTAATTCACTTTCGTTTGTCTTTCCACGCATTCATTCCTCAAAAAATGTTCCGCTAAAATTTCCGTTCCCTTCTTATACTTTCATTTTTCATGTGATTTTCACGAAGATATTACGAGTAAAAATAGTTAACAACGCATATATGCTGCATATTATACATAATATTCATGTCATCCCATAAGCTAGATAGCAAACAGTGAAACCCCTGCCCCCCCCCCAAAAAAAAAGGAAAGATGTATTGCGATTGCCAACGATTATTGCATGCATTGTTTCAGGGTGGTCTAATCGGATCGCTGCCCCACATTCTGATGTCCATTGTAGTGTTGAGTTCTGGCCAGATTGCTGACCATTTGCGCTCTACGGCAAAAATGTCCACAACTGCTGTCAGAAAATTGTTCAACTCATTAGGTTGGTTTCATTTTTACACAGCTAAACTTGCGAAATGCTAAAACATAGGAAGGTTTGGTTTCGAAGTTCGTCAAATGATTCATCTATATCAAAGTGTCTTTATTGGTGCATTTCTATCTTTTCACTCTTTAAGCTTCATTATTTCCGCCGTAATCGATACCAATTCTTACCGAATTATGTAAATTTTATAACTAACCTTTCCTTAGAAATATGAAGGAGATAGTGTTTCGTGGGAGTGGAAATTTGTTCGAGCTAATTTGCAGTTATATGTTCGACCTGTTTGTTTAAAGCTTACTCCCATTGCTCTACAACGTATAATATTTATGTTTGCCGACCTAAGTAGCCTAACTTTGTCCAAATCTTCTAGCTTAACCGTTGCAAAAATAGCTGAATCATTGCAAAATTAGCATAATCATTGCAAAATTAACTTAACCATTGCAAAAGCCAGCTTAATCGATGCAAAATTAGCTTAATCGTTGTTAAATCATGTTAACCATTGCAAAATGCGGGTTCTTATTTCCCCCTTGATATCGTGCAGGCATTGACGAGATACACTTCAAAGAGCTGCAATTTGTGGCGGATTGCCAAAAAGCCAGGTGGAGGAGTCAAGTCTTAGGATGATGCGGCCACCACTATCACTTTTGCATGTCGCTTTCGGTTTCAAAACGATTAACAGCTACTGTAGTTCCAAAGAACCACATTCATTGTTGCTATCGTTTTCAGGATTTGCCGCCGAGGCAGCTTTCCTATGTTGTTTGGCGTTTATAACACAGCCGACTATCGCGATTACGGTATTGGTACTCTCGTGTGGATGTAGTGGCTTCGCTATTGCGGGTTTGTTATGCGATTAAAAAAAAGGAAAATATGAAATAGAAATACGAAATATTTCTATTTCGTATTTCCCTAAAACGGAAATGTGAAATATTTCTATTTTATGTTTAAAAATCTCAAAGTTCGACATCGGAATTCTAAAAGCTTCATTAAATTTTTTAAAAAAATATGAAATTCTTAGAGGAGACCGGGAGCCTACTGGTAGGAATTTGTTATCGTATCGATTCCATTTTGAAGCAGTTCAGACCACTGCTTTTTCATTCAGTTACTGTTAAGTTTGCACAGAAAATTGCTTTCTTATACGTAAAGCTTTCTTGTTCGTTGTTTCGATGTGCCTCTTTTATTCAAGAATCCCTGGGGAATTTATGCAAATTCAAATCCTGGATAGATAACAGGAATGAATATGTTCGTGACCGATTGGTGAGAGACCATTGCAAGAAAATGAAAATACAAACGTTTCAAACAGACATTAATTCAAAAAAAAAGGAAAATAGTGCAACAGATAGCACTGACGCGATTACAGTACAAGCACATACACGGTATTGAAAGTGACTGCTGACGTTTCCATGCTAGTTGTGTAGCAACAGTGCTCTAAGGGTCGTAAGAATACTGTTCAAAGTATTATGGTGTCCATTCTTCTATGATGTGCGATTGGAAGGAGTTTTGCACGACGTTCAAAGATTTTAAAAAAAATGTTATTAAATGAATAGGCAACTACCATATAATATCACCTAAAATATCAGTTTGTAAGCTTATCAGAGAGATGACGTCATCATAGACTGTCCTAATTTTAAAAAGCATATACATCATATTCACAAGATGACGCCATTAAGTGAGCTTACGAGTAAGTTAAAAGCAAATTTAGGATTCAATGTGAATCATTTTGATATTGCACCACGATACGCGCCAATTCTGATGGGTTTCTCAAATGGAGTCGGTGCACTGGCCGGTGTGAGCGGATTCGCACTTGAACATCTCGTCGCCAGTGAGGTTACATACAACTTTTATTATCCAAAACCAGGCTTTCAGTTTGGAAAAATAATGTAACTAACGTTCATCCGAATGGTTAATGTAGCAAACCTTGTTAGAAGGTCTTCGCACGACTTCTGGATAAAAGTAATCTCGTTACTGTCACAAGTTTTTCACCTCCTCCCTTTCCCATTCCCATTCTTTTCCATCCCCTTTCCCCGTCCCCCTCTTCTTCCAAATAACAACGCTCTAATTACATGCGTTATCAGTGCAGCTAATATCTTTTATTATGAGCATAAACGTGCATTTCGCATATTCGTATTATAACTTGTATTCTTTACCTTCAGTTTATTTGATGTTTCTTTTGAGATTTTCAAAAAATAAACCAGTCATATTTATCCTTATCCGATTATGTATACGTACAGTTGGAATTCAATACAAATTTAAGGTTTACTGTTGACGTTGCTTAGTTGGTATGCTAAAAGCAGAACGAGTATTCGATTAGAATGGAACAGTTACTGAATTGGAAAGAAAGGGAATTCAATCGCACACGGGATTATGCGTATAACGTTAACTGCAGGGCACAGTAATCGGTTGGAGGACGTCATTTTTGATGGCGATGTGTGTTGATATAATCGCGTTGATATCGTTTCTCATTTTTGGTACAGGTGAACTACAAGAATGGGCGAAGGAAGAGGAACCACAACAAAGCATGGAGGAAATTGTTAGAAGACTATGTGAGTTTTATTTATCCATTGAGGTTCACAATTAACAAAATATCTTCGAATTCAATTTCAGTTTTATAAACAAACGAAGCTTCTTTGATCTTATAGAGAAATCTATTTGAGAATGAGAACAACCAATATATATCCTTTATGCATTTAATGGTGAGATTTTGAAATGAACGAAATGGTTCGCGATCAAGCAGTTTATTCAATGTTATCTTCCAAATTCCAATAAATCCCGTAGAAATAGTTATACTTGCTATGTTTTTTGCATATAAAAAACTAATGCCTCTAACAAATGTGCTGGCTAAACTCAAACCAACTTCACATCATGTCCTCACCCCCCTCCCCCCCCTCCCCCCACTTCATGTGAAATGTACCTCGTTTCACAAATCGGACAAGCACTAATCGTGCTTAGTCATTTTACTATTTGTACTATAGTGCTGATTATTAGCATTAGTGGTCGAGAATCTGTATACGATTAGTTGCATGCAAAGAAATTTTCCGATAACGTATACACTGCAAGACCCTCAAGAGAATGTTACT
This sequence comes from Toxocara canis, assembly GCA_000803305.1. NCBI lineage: Eukaryota > Metazoa > Nematoda > Chromadorea > Rhabditida > Toxocaridae > Toxocara > Toxocara canis. The sequence goes on from JPKZ01001879.1 coordinate 307,620, forward strand.
TCTTTCGCACCTTTCGCCATTATCCATGAACTTACACTGATAATGCAATGATAGGAAAAATATCACCCGTTACTCTAACTCAGCTTTCAACTGATCCATCCCAGCTGTCATTGTTGCGAAAGTGGTCAGCACTGGAAGCATCTATGGATAACTCCCCACTTCCTTCTCTACCCTTGCGCTTTGGGGACGTTTTAGGGGTTCATTCATTTATGAAAGAGAAGATGCGTTGTAGTTGCAATCGTTTATAAGAATTTTTCTAACATTCAATTGTTCAGCGAACAACGATGTACAATGACACTGTTTGTGAGTACTGTTCTTCAGAGTATATATTGGCTACTAATAAAATTGTTTACAGCGAATGTTGTTCGACGAGTCTCTTCAATCCGTCGTAGTAAAACGCCGATGAAACATCGACGTCTAAAGGAAGAGGATGGCGTTAGCATTGCGAGCGATTATTCAACGACTTCAAGCGTCAAGCAAACTTCTGATGGAAGCACTAATAGCGTCGATAAACGACAACTAGCAACCATTAGTAAGCGTTGAACGTTATTCTTTTTCACATTTTAAGCAACTTCCATTGTACAATTTGACAGTTTTGGCTATTGATGAAATAACTACTAAAGAAAATTTCGTGAAAGCTTGCACAATAAAATAATCGACTAGCAGATGTTAGTGTGTCCTCCTAGCTCATGCAAACATTACGCTCACTGAACTTCATCTTCCTCTATATATTTTCCAATTTTTCCTTTCTTTTTTTTAAAGAATAAATTTTCCAAATGGTAACAATCAGCTACTGAGAAAATATAAGACCCATTTTGCAATTACTGAACTAGTGAGCCATGTTTGGTGTTATTGTTGAGTTGTTTTCACAAGGAAAAATTAACGAGTGAATTTTTTTGAAAAAAAAATTCGCTTCTTACATTTCATTTTTTTTCTTTTTTCAGCGGAAGCTCACGTTTAGCCACATGGAACACTATTTGGATGACGCATTGAGTGCCGTTCATCAACGTTCTCTCTCGATTGTTGAAAGTTTTTCGATTATTGCCTATCAATGTGGAAATGAATGTAAAATTTACCGCAATATCTCCAACCCCCAATTTAATTCGCCACATCTTTACTCAGTGCTTCAAAACTATAGATGAGAAAAACGAGCTAAAAATGCCTTAAAAAATGCATTAAATATTTCATGGACAATTTCTTAAAATTAGTAAGAATGATACTGCTGTGGAATAGCTTTCTTCGATTTATAAAACAAAACTTTAACAGTACTTTAAGGTTCTGGACAAGCTTTGGAACGGTTTATGGAGCATAGCTTCATGGAATTTCGTTTGACCAACAAAAGCAACCACACACTAGCACATACGGATGAACCAAAAAAGTTTTGCGGTTTCAAAACAACACTTTTAAAAAACACTGTATTTGAAGATTCCAAGATGAGAAATAAATAACGAACAAAAAACGGTTTAAATCACATAAGTACCGCAGCATGGAATTTGTTTCGTTGAGCTCCGAGTAGAACGATCAATACACCACCATAAGAAACACTTTCACCTCCCATTGTGTATCCCGTCATATCTAGTGAGGAAAAAAAGGAAGACAACAGTCTAAAAATGCTTCAAAAAACAAACGAATCTCTATTTCGCCAAACTAATCATGCGATAAAGTTTCATATTAATGTTTATGCGCCACAACATTAGCAGTTTTGTAGCCGAAAAACTCATCGAAACAAGCAACTCTAATTCAACAGTTTAAAAAAACATCAAAAGATACAACAACTCCGCTGCAACAAAATTCGGGTACTGGTACAAGTCGACGACATAGAAAAAAACAAACAGAAAAATGCGTCTCCAGTAATTTTCATTTCACCACATCTTGATAGCACTTTAGACCACTTGCCGGAAATTTATCCTTATATACCCTTTTCACAAGGATTAATTTAGTTCGGTTCCTTTGAGCAACCAAACTTGGAATGACCTTGTAATGTGATGTCTCTGAATGCACAAATATTTGGACAACAACTCATAGAAAGAACAATCGTTTTTTTGTCTAAACTGAAATGCCTTCCAGTTTATTCTGGAAATCTTTCTAAAGAACTCAAGCCACGTAGGCAAAATTCAGTGAAAGTGCGTGATGCATGGAACACTCGATAAGTTCTCCGAAACATTGTTCCCACAAGAAACAATTGAACATTATGAAGAGAAAACAAAACAAAACACTCAACAACAAGGATGAAAAAAGAACAAACACTACGAAGAAGAATTATTTCATCCCATTCTTTTCATTTTTCAAAAAAAACCATCCCAATTCAAGAACTACCCCTCCGCAAAAATCAACTTAAGTGGAAGTTCAAAATGGACCAGTGAGAACGAAATAACCATCCCCTCTTTACTGCAAATGTGCGGTAGGCGAATTTTTTGAAAAACTCGGGATTCTTTACTGGATGACGAGAAGAGATAAACTGTTCTATTTCCTATCGAGCTGACCCCATCCATACGATAAAGGTAAATCCGAGAAACCAGGTATTCTCAGTTTGGGCTTCATCAAGGATCGCGGAACTGCTTGGTTGAATCATGCAACAAGTAATTACCGCATACCATTAAGTTATTCATGTCTTAAGCGCCAACGAAGTAAAAAAGTAGTTGCACAACTTGAGATGGCCACTCAAAAGTTGGCGTAGCTGAAGACGTCCTGTTGCTTGGCGAGTTCCAGAAGCATCGGATCGTCGAAGAATTTGTTTACCGATACATCCTCACTGAGACCCTTTCGTCGACGTGTCTTCACCATAAACTCACGTGCCAAATGAGGTGCTGGCTGCAGTTCGAGCGGTCGGATTACAATACTCTTATCAAGTGGATCGCCAGGCACTATCTGAAACAGTGAAGTGCAACTCATGCGACATCTGCAGTTGTAACAACCGCATTGCTAGCGCTATTAATATCGCCAGTTTATTAACTTCTACTGTTAGCTCTGAGAGCACATTTGTCGCCAAGTTATTGAGTTTCCGTCCTCTTCCTTCATAACCCATAGAAAGACACCATCAACACTCAGTCAGCTGAGGAGGCATTGGCTGCACTTTACGAGATCGAAGCTGAGACAGTTACATAAATTTAACACTGTGCACTTTTCAACTTCATTAAACTACAGCAGAGAACAAATCGAATGGAAGGTCATCGAAGTTCGCAAACAGACCTGCCAATGACTGAACACCGACAAACAGAATGCCTGTCCCTGTGTATGTGTTCTGAGATCAGTTTCGAATCCGAATGAGTCGATTACGGGGATATAAGCCTTGATGGTGTAAAGTGGTGATCCAGGGATAGGTGCATCCGTGGTCACGTGGCCACGTCGCTTGGCTAGCACCGTATATACTGAGCTCACGCAATCGGCAGGTGCTGTTACCTCGACGAAATAGTACGGTTCCATTAAACGTGGCGTTGCCATCTGCAAATGTTGTTGTTTTCCGATGCGCATTTTTGCAACAACTTCCAAATTCTTTAAAACAAAAAGGAGTTGTCGCGGCTTTGGCAAATGATTATGAAAGACGCGTTATAAACTGTTACGCTAGTAAGCACTCGTAGAGGTCGTAGGAGATCCGCAACACACTTTAATAATAACAGTAACAGTAACAATAACAATAACAATAACAATAATAATAGTAATAATAATAATAATAATAAATTTAATAATAATAATAGTAATTAATAAATAATAATAACAGAAACAAATAACAATAATAATAGCAATAATAATAATAATAGTAATAATAATAAATAAAAATAATAACAGTAATTAACAGTAATGAGAATAATTTAATGGCAATGATAATAATTAATAATTTAATAATAATAATGATAATTAATAATAATAACAGTAATAATAATAAATTATAATGACAATAATAATAGTAATAATAATAAATAATAATAATCCAAGCGGCCTTCTTACCTCTCACCATCCACACACATCATTTTGCATTCTATGTGTTGCACAGTTGAGACAACTTGTGCGCACAGTAATATTTCTTTGAACAACCAAAATATCATCCTAGCTTGTAACAAATACGCAGCAGAAAAAACATCTGAATGACCAGCCCTTCATACTTTTCCTTATTAAAGAAAAGACTTGCTCAAACACCTCAACGCTAACTCAAAGTATCACTTCTCCAGCCTAACAACAAAACTATCTCACCGAACGATTTATAGCCGATATCCCAAAACATTATCTAAACTGCTCAACTATTCGAAGACTAATGCAGCATTAGGAATAACGATGTCTACGTATGATAGCATACCAAGAAAGCCGAGTAGGCACAACGTCTCGCCGTTGGGATGATCTGGCCTCCACCCCTGTAGAGTGGCTCTTGCGCAATCACTGCATCCAACATTTTAAATTTCACGTTTCGGATCGCTGAAACTTTATCAGTTACGTTTTGAATAGATGCGGAGGCAACAAATCGCTCAAAGAAATCAGATAGCAAACCGTTATATAGCCATAACGTTATGTGCTACCCATGCAATACAGTCATGCTTTCAAATCGCTCATGAATCGGTAGCGACTTCTTCGTCCAAGAAGCTAAACTTGCCCGTAGACCTTAGCTTTACGGGCAAGCTGTGAAGGAAACAGTTTACAGCATACAGCGAGAATTACGCGTGTCGGCGAAAATCCCTCACTGCAATATAAAAATCACGAATATGGCCACTCATTGAATAGGACGCTGAGTGGGAAGGTAATAGCTGTTTAGCAATCCTACTCTAGTTAACTATTTAGCGTTAGCATTTCATTTATTGCCCTACTTCTTAGCTTCCCCAAGAAAAATTCTTTTTACAGCTGTTTCATGAACTCATACCTGTTCGACCTCCCTTTGCTCTTTTTTTGTACTGGCTCATCAGTACAGAAAAAAGCACTTATAAACTTTTGGTTTAGAAATTGCGGAAGATGAGTGCAAAATTTACGCTCTTCACAGAGAGGTCCTTCGCGAGTGGCCCATTGAAATCCTTGGACAAGGGATTCACGTACACCGCTCAATAGCTGCTTGTCCACCTCGGATGGCAATGTATCATCCAGCAACACATTCGGTCCGGTTGTATCCGGACCAAACGCCCAAATACTTCGCGCCGCCAGTAAATCCCAGTCGTATTTCGTTTGAAAGAACTCGCCCAAACGTTTTCTAGATTAATATTTTCCTTAATTAGTGCACGACTCATACATACAAAAAAAATACGAATAAATGATAGAATGAAGACAATAATAAGCAAATGCCCTTGCTCATATACATGAATGATGCTCACGATTCCCAAGTTTCTAGTGTGGTTTTTGAAAAAGACAAGATAAGAATGTGGGAAATGAGTAGAAAGTGGAGAAGAAAGCAGTTGGGACAAAATCTGATAAAGAACAATCGTTTCAAACCTGCTCAATTGTTCACACCAAGAAATTGTAGTTCGCTGAAAAGTTTGCTGAATGCTTCGAACAATGGAAATGTGCCACAAGTCTACTTCATATATAAAAAGTTTCCATGAACCAGCGCATTCACTTTTCGCGAAACTGAGTGAAAACAATCCACGCCATAATTGATCTAAACACATACTGCTTTGCTCATCGAAACCAAAGTTCTTATGCCACAGCTACATCCCGTTGTGTACAAATCTCTGTTCAGTGAAGAAATAACAGAAGGAAAAATAACTGAATAACAAATAAGTAAAAGCAGACCTGTTCCACCCAATCTGTACCACTTCGCTTTCGATATCTTCTGCGAGACCTTTTTCCAATGGTTCCGCAATCATCGTCAGTTTGTTCCTTGAAACAACTAGTACACTGTCTAATCCTAAGCAGCAACCCTAGGCGGTTGCTGCTTAGGATTAGACATCACATTTTGGTCTAAGTAAACGTAAACCCTATCGACGTAGGTAAAACGAGGCAGATACTCAAATGCCATCACCTCTGCTTTCGATCACGGGAGACGCCAGCTTTTACCCATAACTGCTAACGTCATCAATCCTCACTGGTTAAGTCGTCGTCATCTGCAGCGCACAAATGTTACCATTTAAAAGGTCATTCTCTTCGCCTACCTTCCAGTGGCTTCTGAAGCCAGATGGAAAAAACAGTGCTAGCAAATGGAAAGAGGTATGCGTCGACACGTGGATTCAATTTCCTAGACGAGCTAAGAACCCATTAGCCTCTCGAAGATGTTTTTTAAAAGAATTACTCTTCAAAGATACGTATATAAAATTAGATAAAGAAAAAAATCGGAAAGGTGCTTCCAATTTTAGTACGAAACAAATTTTTGCATTAAGATCGTCACGCAAAGTGTTGTACATTAAAGTATAGGATGCCTACAAGAACCAAATGCTTACTTTTTGTTTGGTGTTTCAGCGAAGCATTTGAGTGATGACGTTTCCACAACAGTCTCACAAAATGACACCACCGGATCGGCAACTTTTATGTCGATTTCAGAGAACACCTGCAAATCTTGCTAATAACTCCAATGGACAGCACACTTTCAATCTCTCGCTTGTTCCTCCTTTCTAGTGTTCACCACAAACGATTTAATTAATTCAACGAATCAACGTGCTGTATGAAGGTTGACCCCTGGAGAAATTATCCCAGTATCTTTTTCTCTCTCCCTTCCCACATTTTAATACAGGTCTTTAACAATTTCGCTCCGACATGCCAGGCTGGCGCTCCACCATGCCTCCCTGTCGTTTCTACTCTCGGTCCTGCTCATAAAAATTCACAAGTAATATGCTGAGTATTCCATAAGTCCTAATCAAGCTTATCGCAGCCTAGTCCCTTCCTCCCCTTCCCTTCCCTACTCTTAGTTCTGCCTAAACAAATTCAAATAATATGATGAGTATTCCACGGTTCCTAATCAAGTATATCGTAGATTGACCAAGCGAAGAAAATATGCATGGCTAACGAACTTTTCTCATATCATGCATGACACAGTCCATGTACAGCTCTCCAGTTCCTAGCATAACATGTTCGCCGGATTCCTCAACGCGTGTTGTTAGAAGCGGATACGATTTATTCACCTGGAAATAAAATCACTTCCAGAAAGTTGTTCCATATTCATAGATAAAAGAAAATCTCCCATATGCAGGCTCAGATTAACCTGAAAACTATTGGAACGTCGAAAACCGTTGATTGCTGAACGGCATTCCTACAATGCCAAGAAATTAACGTTCTGTCGAATGATTAAGAGAATTTCGATCCAGCTATGACATAAAGCAGCACCTTTATTACAAAGAATAGGAACGAAACACTATTTTGTATCGAAGCAATGCTACATCTTCCTAAAAAATTCAAAAATGCTTCAACAGATATAATTCAGCGAGGAAAGAAGTTCCCTTCCTTTCTTCCTTTCTCTTAACCCGATATCCATGAGTACGATCACAAGCAGCTGGAACCAGTCGGCTAATAAATCAAACAAACCTTTCTAAGTCCATCAAGCATTTTCGGCAATTCGGATGGATTTATCGGTTCGACGGCCATTTTCACAACCGATTTTGTGTTGAATTTTAACGGACGAAATATGTACACCTGAAACGTTTTGCGTTCATAGAAAGCATTCAGCAAATGATATTCGTTTTATGCACTCACGCAACTTACGAATAACACTTTCTCGGCACATGGAAATCGCATAAATGGGACACTAATAGTTATTTGGTAAAATAGGAAAAAAAAGGAAGACAACTTGTGGTTGTGAACTGCAAGAAGGAAAATGCTTTCTTTAACGAGAACCGGCTGTCAGTTCAAAAATATCCACAATACTTCCTAAACTAAAGTCCCCGCAATTCGCTCTTCCAATCGTTTTCCCCAATATAGCAGTCTTTCATGAAAAATGGCAACTTGATAGATTTCGATTTTAGTACACATGTAATTTACGTCTTCATCAAAATCGGGCTGTGTAATCGTTGATGTCTTCACGATTGGTTGATCAATGCCTTCGATGAGAACCCAGTTGCCTGCCGGCACACGTGACACTTCCACTGTGTATCTGTAAGCACAATGCTTATTCGTTGAAGCAATAAAGATGGAAAAGAGTGACAACGAAACGGATGGAAGAAAACAGAATGTAAATTATGACAAGATTATGCTCAGGTCCACTGAAGCAAGCTCTCCAACGATGAACAAATATGTCACTCAGCTAGTTCGTATTGCCCAGTTGCAAATGCCTGTATAGTACATAGCCTCCGACCTGCTGCGTCTACGAAGGACACAGTCAACTTTTAACTTTTCACTGGTACAAGGCATCGCCCAATCTGATATACGACCTCCAGTTTAATAAAAGATCTAATCTCTTGTGTGTTCTAAAATGTTCTCTTTTAGTGAAGAAAAAAATGCGCGGTATGCAAAAACGAGATGTGAAAAGAGCACCCGGAAATGAGATTGATTTGACTGACATTATTCGCATCCTCTAGTATTTTTCATGGATTATTTAAAAGAACATACAACATTTTTAGAACACCTCTGTGCTTGTATCTGTATTTTTGAAGCCTCACTCTCATTCTTCGCATGAACTTCTTGAGCAATAAAAACTATACAGAATACTCGAATCCATCTGCTTATAGCTGGAATATGTTAAGGACCGCATTTGTACAGATGCATGTGCTTCCTTTCAAATAATCATAGAGAAGAGCGTTTGGATACCCGTGGACCATTTAGTACTTAAAATGTCAAAAACCTTACTAACGACGTACTATTTTGGTTTGCACTGGGCTAGCAAGCCAGCCAATCAAACTCATCGCCTCTTCCGTCCCCCTCAGAAAATGGAATTGTGAATAAATACAGATGAACTCATCACCTGGCCTCGCTGACCCATAATCGACCAACCGTCATCACTCTGCAATCCTCCTCATCTTGGATACTGTAGTTCTCACCCAATACTCTCACCTGAAATAGGTTATCTTGCACTGATATACTCGATCACCTCATCTGTCGACGACAAAAATGACTCACGACAATATGCGATCGGTTAACAAACATCAAAAAAATTGCACGCAACGCCTTAAATATGAACTCATATGAAGACAAGTCAACGTCAACACAAATTTACTGCAAACTTACTGATGAATGTAAAGCACGCAGCCATCAGAGGATAATCCGTTTCAACCGCGGCAGAATAAACCCAAAAAGTACTCGGGAAGTTTCAACCCATAAAAAGTTGGAGGAAATTTCAGTAAATAGGCACTGAAAGAGGAGAGAAGTCAGGTAGTGGGCTGTAATGTTGGTAGAATTTGTGCTCTTCGTAAATCCGCTTATAAATAGTATAGTGAATGCTCGAAAATAAATGGAGAATGGATGCTCAGTTAAGCAGTGGTTCCAGGAAACGAAAATGACCGCAACCATTCCTTCGACCTGCATTTCTCGCTTCACCATTTTCCACGTGTCACCACACACCAAAATATTGAAGAATTTTGTTAGCGGACCCTCACAATCGTATAAAATTTGCCTATCAAGTTTCGTAGCAGAAGCTTTTTTGATTTACACGTCGGAACTCCTTGAGAGACAAATAGGCGTGCATACATAAATAATAAATACATATGCATAAACTTGATCAGTTCATAATGGGCTCTCGTTGTTGCCATAAGCAAATTAAAATGACCAAGCAGATCAACTAACATCCTGGCCTGCGTAAAGCGTTCCGCTCATGACCCTGCCGAAGACATGAAATGAAGTTGCGTCCACAGTGGCATAGTTCTTTGTCGTATGTACCATCAAAGGACCCTTCAAATAAAACGATGACAATAGTCAGCACAAAAAAAAAAATTGAACGGAATGAATAAAACGCATTAAGAAACAATTCCGGGCAAGTAGCCAAGAAAATCCTAATTTTTGGAGTTCTGTGGGATCTCATAGACGAATTTCGCTTACATATTATGAAATATTCTGCATCGGATCGCGGATCAAGCGTCAGATTTCACGCAGCGTCGCGAAAGCATGCCTGGTTTTTAATCACTTTCATCTGGCACCCTTCGTGTTAGTTAGTGAAAAATAGATGTGCCACCCATGATTTTCTCCCCTTTATTAACCTCCAGCACTCAAGAATAAATAAACCGCGCCTACAAGTTTTACCAAGCATTTTTGCTAGGAAAGAGATGTTAAAAGAAAAGGAAATCTTTTAAGTCGTGAAGCATACAGAAGGAAAATCCAACACATTTTTACGAATTTTGGGGTATGCCCAAATGGAACATTAATTATTAATGTTCAAAAATTATTAACTATTAATGTTCAAAAAACCAGCAGGAAAGAGACCCCGACTGTGGTGTCCATAAAGCTTCCTTCAATGCTATAGTCATGTTGTCAGATATTTGTCGGAAAAATGCCTCACCTCGGCGTCGCATTTGAATAGCGCCTCGGCCATTTTGCTATCCATCGGTCCGAGGTAGGTGTGCTCAGTCTTGACACGCGCATTCTCGTCAGGCGACTTTATATTTTGAGTAACGAGATCAACAAATGCTGCAAATTGAAAAGCACTCATCTTTATTTTTCAAGACGTCTAACGTGTTCCTCTTTTCCAATACTTGCCCTCCTCCTCCAAGATCCTGAGGTCCTGAGATGAAGCCAGCATATTCAAAGTGATTCAGCGCTGCACTGCACGGTCATTTTTTAATTTTCACTCTTCAATAACGCTTCGTAAGTGGAAGCAATCTTAGGCGGAGGCTACGCCAAACAGATTTCCCTTATATTCTCCTCCCTCATCCGATCATATCATTGGTGTTTCCACTCCCCATGTCGCATCGTCTCTTGTTGGGTTCCGTCTGCTCTCCCTTCCTCCTTTTCCACTTAAAATTTTCTTCTAATCGAATAATTATTATCATCGTGCAAGAACTGAAAGGCTTAATAAACGCATTAGAACACGTACAAGTAAAATCCCCGAAGAAGCGCCTGCAAATGAGTGCGATCAAAGGGCGCACGTTCATCCTCTGCTCCTCTTTGCTCAGTTTGATTCCCAACTCCGACATCATCAATGGTAAACACGTATCCACGTCACCGACCACCTTAATGCGTGAGTTCTGAGTCAAGAAACAACAAACTTGAAAAACAAAGAAACCTTTACCAATAACGTGAAAGCACTCCAGAGCTCTTTTGATGTTGATAGGAACAAAAAAAAAGTTGCTACTAAGCAATCCGAAATATGGATAACATCGCAAAATAATAATTCACTAAGCAGAAAACTCGCTACAATATCATTGCTGTTTTATAATTCTTTCTCAAATAACACTACTTCAGGAAATAAATTCCGTCTGCTAAAAATGGATCCCCTTCATTACAACCTATCGCAACAAATGATTCCAAACTGTGCATATATCAGACATGAAGTGCAAAACTTCGCCGTCTCTAAATGCTTCATTTTAAAATTTACCTCACAAAATTTTAAGCCAAATACGAGAAACAAAGCACTACCTCAGATAACCAGCACTTTTACTTTGACCAGTTTACGCGAGCTAAATAGTCGTTAACTCTGATCATTGCAGAAGGAAATTGCAGCGACTTCAAAAGACGACCATAGAGGAAATTATGTTTGAAAAGCAGAATCAGGATCTTTTTATCTCATCAACTTTCCCCTCTTATGTTGAAAACCATAATAAGTACTCGCTCACTCGTCACTCCAAGTTAAATGACAAAAAAACACCTGAGAGAATATCTTGTAAAGTGGTTCCAGAATGAATTCAACGAAAGAACGAGGTGCGCCCGAATATGGTGGCTTCTTAACAAACTTGCGAGTCTTCTTATCGAAATATTGCTCTCCCCACAATCGACGCGCAAATTCCGCTCCATTAAACGAACCTGAAAGTGAGCAGTTTTGAAGCTTAATTAGAAAACATTAAAACTCAGATGTAATACGCTATGCTAACACTCTGAAAACAGTTAAGTTACCAACATGAAGGGCAACAATGAAATCTAGAAGATTGTGGAGATAGGATCGTGCGTGGACAACTCCACCCCTTCCCTCTTCCTAATCACGACTGAGTGGTGCAAAAGCGCTAAATCTCGAAATTGTGCAGTCCCACGCAGAGTGTCTCCGAAGATTGAGGTTAGGACCCTTAGACGGTTCACTTGCGGCCTCGTCTAAGTTTCACGCACTGGCTGTTGCGCTTATCTCAACTGCTAATAGGTGAGATGACTGATGAAGAAAAATAATTTAAAACGGTGAAGAAAAAAAGGCTAAAGACATTAGAAATTTTAAACACTATCGTAAGCGGTTGATAAATTATGCGTACATAAGCAAAATCAGCAACAACACAAACGTAGTACGCGTCGCTTACACAATGCTATTAACGATCAGTAGACAAAACATTCGATACACCAGGCTTATACTAAAATTCTGTTGATCCTACATTGACAAGCTCAACATCAATGCGTTTGCAATTTAAATTAATGGATTGTAAATTAAATCAAACGCTTACAGAAATCTTCAAGAAAGAGGGAGTGAGGATGAAGGAGAAGGAGGAGAAAGGGGGGGGGGGGGGGAGGGAAGAAGATAGCAAAATGCACAGGAAACTACATTCGACGGAATGTAGAATAATCAATTGCTGAAAGAAACAATCAATTTAAAAAAAGTTAGATAATCGACATAACTATTATGACTAATAAAAAAACAAATGCAGCCATCACGATAAACTGGCATGACTTCACAATTAAGCATCAAAGAGCTTACACAACTTACCCACATGTGAAAACTTACCGTAATGGTTAGCGTAGACATCCGCGAAAGTCTGTAACGAGAAGCAGATATTGTATCTTGAACTAGCGAAGATCACGTTGTGCAACAAAGGTGATACCTGTATTCCTTCTACGTCTTCACTGAACGTCCTAAAATGATCATCTTTATTACACAAGGCAATTAAATTCTGCTCCATTACCAGCTTCCTTCCCATTAATTAAACTCATTCAAGTCATGTAGCAGTAATAAAAGCCAACGCACCTTTCTTTTGTTTCGAAAAAGTTTGGTGCAACATGCATAAGAAAAAACAGCACAGCGACATCACTGACTCATTCAACCCGCTAATCTGGGAGGCGATCACCCCTATCACGGGCAAAAATAGACCATAAATTGAAGTACCTGCAATCATATATGGATCCCCTCCTCCTCTCCGTTGCGAAAGGGAAAGCGCGGAATTCTGGGAAATTTGCGCAGGAGGTAGGGAAGAACAGGAAAACAAAAAATACTGGTGATGCTGGAAAAAAAAACAAGGTTACGAGGTGGTAAATATGCAACGTTGGAAGCAGGGATCGCGATAAAGTTCGGGAATCGAAGAGTGAAAAAAAACACCGACTGTTTTTCTCGGTACATACAACCTTATAATGTGATGAAGCTTACTGTAGCAGACTGTTGACTTGATCGATGACAAAACGAAGCTTATAATAAGCATCGGTTGGTGGCAGCTTCAATTCAAGGATCAAACGATCAATTTTGTTGATGCACACTGTAACCGGAAGCCGCTCTTGTACTGCATGTCTAATTGCACGTTCCGTTTGCAGCATCACCTTAATTAACCATCCGTTGATCAACTATATATTGCAGTACTTACATATTTAGTATATAAGCAATCCGCATACAACTTACACAGTCATAATAATCACGCCAATCATGTATGTCACAATAGTACGACAAACGTAGTGTGCACAAAATTAAACTAAATGTTTAATTTTCGCGACGAAATGAAATAAAACGGCCACCATCTTAAACGCACTTCAAAACGGCGATATAGCAAGCCTAAAACGCAATCGTTCCGGCCTGGAAACCGTAGTCAATAAGCTCGCATCGGAGTTCCGACTCCAGAATAACGGTTAAGCTTTTGTGAGAAAACTGGCCTGGTGGCGGAGCCGCAATGACCGCTAGGAAACGCTTCGTTCCAAACGGATCTATACCAACTCATACAATTAGGAAAACGGCAGAATTCGACTCTACTGACCGTAAAAACTGATCCTAGCCAGAAAATTTCTGAGCTAACAAAGGAACCACAAACTAATAAGGATGACATACTCCTTCATGAGCATCGAGAACCACAACAACACCGTCACAGAGACGATACGCTGCCGTCATTTCATCCGAAAAGTTCACGTGCCCTGAAAGTGATTAAGTCAATTCAAAAAAATTAATATAAAAGGAGGGGGAGGGGGTGCAGGAAGCAAAGGTGCGGCAGGGGGAAGAGGAGTTCATGCAGTCCAATCATCCCCCTACCTTTTGGGCAAGAGTGAATTAAGACTGACGTAGTTCTATTAAAGGCTAATTAAAAAGCTCTGTTAAATAGGTTCGTTTTCTTCAGCATAAAAATTCGGTTTTCTTCTAAGACTCTGTTTGAACGATGAATGTCACATGTGTGGAAGGCACAACCCTTCTTCCCATCCCCACCCCTCCCTCTCCCCTCCCCCGTTATAGTATGAAACATGCGCCCATTCCCATTCCTGCCCTTCTTACAGATCCCAGGAAACAACTTGAATAAGTTTCACACAGGCGCCGATTAGTCAATTATAACCATCTTTTCATCAATTAAGCAACAGAATTTTCTTCCAAATGTATACTCCTCCTACTCCCCCTCCCCCCCCCCCCCCCCCCCCCCCCCCCCTTTCCACTTTTATTTTTTTTCTTTTCTAAAAAACATTTAAAATACTTTGCTATAAGAATCACATTAACCTGGAGTGTCGATGATATTAAGGAGATAGCTCTTATGACGTGAATCTTGCATAACCAACGTGACCGGCATCGCTTTCACACTACAGCCTCGTTGTTGTTCAATGAAGAGAGTGTCCGTAAAACGAGTATCTGTATCTTCGCCTCGCATAAAGTCCGGATGTGTCTGCTCCATTAGACAATCAATAAATGTTGTCTACAAATCGCATGCTCATAATCAAAACAAAATAACACCACTTATCCCGTTCTACACAGCAATCCCTCTCATTGAATCTATTATTCAATTTTTTTCGAGAAATATACTACCTTTCCTGCACTGCCAAAGACGTAACGGCTAGTTAAGTTAAGGCTTAACACGGACAGATGATTGCGCTGAATTAATGATATCAATGCTTGTTAATCTATTCAAGAAGAAAGCGAGTAATAGTCTCATTGACATCGAAATCGTGAACGATGAATCAACGCAATAAATTATTTCGATAAGAGAGTATTTCTTTTTCCGAATGTGGGAGTAAAAACTAACTTTGGGTATTTAAATACTGTTTGCGTTCAAATCTGAGTAATGTGAGTAATATTAAATCTGGGTATATTTAAAACGAACCTTCCCATGATGAAGATGACCAGCGATTGCCACATTTCGCATAACATGTGGACAATCCATCAAATCTGCGAGATACTCTTTATTATACGTCGTCTCTGGCAATGATTGCTCTAGGGCCTAAAATTCAAAGAAACATTAAAATGCGATCAAGTAAGCGATATTTTAAATTTTGCAAAATTTTGGCTTCCTTTTGCGATCAGTTTGCTGCCAGTTTCTTTTTTTTTACTAAAACAACAGCCGTTCCAAAGCGGGAACTAACCAAAGGAGAACTGGCGCTACGAATAGCACCTATTACACAACATAAAGTAAAAACAAGTAACACATGAAAACAATACCATCTATTTAAAAAAAAACCTGGAATTTGCGCTGTTTCACCGGTTTAACGATCGGTTCTGTGAGCGGTTGTGCATCTTCCTCTTGCACGATCGTCTCCACATCCTCACCGTAGATCTGCAATTAATAACGAAAGTATTATAATGGCATAGTGTCTTTGTAATTTGTCTTAAAAGCATCGTAGATATGCAACTCGCAGCATCAGAATCATCAAAACGCTAGAACAGTCAGAGAAAATGGATTTAAAAAAACAAAATCACAACGAGTTTTAGTCAGTGCACTGTACACATTGCTGTTTGGTGACCATCCCCGTCCTTATAAAATGATAGCTAGAAAAACTGAAACATGAAAATTTCCACTCATCTAGTCATACACGTTGCTTTACATGCAGCAACCAAGTCTAAAAGCGTAGCATTCATATGCGATATGGAAATAGTACAGTATGAAATCCGTAACCGAGTAATGCCCTCGTCACTGGCGCTCATAGTTGAGCTTGTACAGTATAGACTATTCAAACAGAAGCAAGTATCTCGTTACGGATTCAATCTCAAGAGAATGCTCATATCTATTTCGTCGCAAAAAAAAGAGCTTCCTACAGAACTTTTCACTAAGTATGCATGATTTATCAGCCCACACGTGAATTATAAGTGAATAAGAGTTAACCTACGTGTGATAACAAATAGAATAACGGAAACTGAGAACAGTTAATTAGGGAAGGGTAGGATTGTATAGGGTGCATGATGGTGACCTTTATATATGCGAAATACTTGTACGCTTAACAACCACAATTAGAGAAATCACTGTATGTAAAGCAAGGACGATATTGCACGTGGATAAAAGGTTCCATTATGATGGTTTTGAAATGATAACTAAGCCAAGATAACACCAGACGGTATGCAAAACGTTTAAAAAGACAGTGAAGAACAATTAGATAAGGTGCTACCTCCATAGCTGTCGCGTAATATTTTTTATCTTCATGAAGAACCACTTGATTTGAAGGCGCTTGTTCTGGTTCCTCTTCTATTGCTCCCTCTTCTTCCTGAAAACAACATTAGCATATATCACTCATTTTTAATTTTAATTTTAAAAAAGGCGATGATAAAATAGCCCAGCTTTACTCAAGTTACACATTTGTCGTCGCGTTACAAAAGCTTAAGGAAACTACTCCGAGAAGTAAACTGAATAGCGCTTAAATGATAGAAAAAGAAAGAATCCCAGGCGTTTCATTTTTCGTATTTATGTTCTGTTCATTAGGTTGCGCTTACCTTTACCTTAACAATGCTACGTATGCTTCTTATGTGTTGCATTCAATAAATTAAAACTTCGAATAAGAAGAAAATGTCGATTAAAAAGTTAATGAAAAAGCTGTATCACCATCTACGTTTTGCGTTGAATAAAAAAATAAAGAAAAAGCAAAAAAAAAGAAAATAAAAACAATTATTTGCAAATTGCTCTTTTAACAGCAGCAAACCTATAATAAAGCCAAATTAAATAAACCGTCAATGAGAAAGATGAAGCACTCTCCAAAGACAATTCTTCATCACCCTTTTTTGGGCATGAAGTATTAATTCGAATATGAAATATGAAAGAAAATGAAACAAACCTCTACTTCTTTTTCGTCCTCCTCAACATTTTGCGTTTGTGCAAATGAAGCGTCCTCATCGTCGGAGTCATCTGAGTCCAATTCGGGTCCGATGTAATTACCAAACTCGTCGTATAGATCGGCGTCCATTTTCTTTTAAACCTTTGCTTGCCAAGTACCTCAAAATAAACGGTTCTTTTTCGACTTTCCATTTGGTTTCGACTACTTTATCATTCAGCGTTTGAGCTTTTTTCACTGCCATAAAGTATTGCTGCGTAAAGAGCGCGCAAAAATATAAACCATACGAAAAATACACCCGACCTCGTGGCTAGTTCTCTTTCGCAATATAAGTGATTACCGACCAAGTCAATGTCGAAAACATGGAATGAGATCGGAAGTCGTTAAAAACGCCAAGAGATAACGCGAAAGCACACCTAAGTATATCAGTCACGACATACACTGAAGGTAGGGTGGAACAAAAGTTTAGGACGAAGGTGGGGACGGAGAGGTGAGAAGGATGGATTTGGAAGGATACGAAAACGCATTCAACGTGACGAAAATATTGCAGCTGGACTAAAATCTCGGCGAGCAAAGATTTATAAAATGGTCGCAGATCTATATGATGAGTTTAGTGATTATATCGGGCCTTTAGTGTACATTTTGATCAATTTACTTAAGCGTGCTTTCGCGTTATCTCTTGGAGTTTTTAACGTCTTCCGATCTCATTCCACTTTCCCGGCATTGACTCGGTGATTACGGATGTTACAAAAACGAACTAACCGCGATATCGGGTGTATTTTTTGCATGGTTTAGATTTTTGGGGGACTTACATAAAACAACTCGTTTTTGGTTAGTTAAAAAAGCTTGAGGTTTAAAAGCACCGGCTCATGGCAACATCACAACCAATAATTACTGTTTGCGACTGTCGTATACGTTTTCCAATAATTCCTCCCGGATCACTGCAGTCATTTGATATCGGCGTCAACGTTCCATTTTCAATCATCAAGAGGAACAGCTACCGGAAAAGCGAAGGAAGATTCATGAGATGGTTCGGGTAAAAAACGACTAAAACTGGTAAAGTTTGATCGGAACCAGCAAAATACGTTTAAAACCGGCAAAACCATCCATTTATGGGTTGCCTATTCATTACATCTCCTTCTCTAATAAAGATAATACACAAGACAACAACTAGAATGTTTTATCGCAGAATTAAAATATTGGCACTGCCGCCATCTCTCTTTCGGCAAATTATTTTCGTTGTAAGATAAAGCAGCAAAAATCATGCAGCCTGCCTTTTCGGAAAGGTGTGTTTAATTACCTGAACAATTCATTAACGATAAGCATAAGATTCTCGTTTACTTTGTTTTCTTATCGACTTGCACGACCAATTCATATATTCGTAAATGCTTCCAACTTTTTGAGGTAAAGACGATGCTGAATTTAAGTGATAGGAATTGCGCAATAACGTCAAAAATTTATGGCCCAAGCCAAATGACAGTGACGAATTTACGAATTTCAGAATTTCTAGAGCGATTCACACAGTCCAGAGACCGCGACAGCATAGAAAAAGCTGGAAAGGTTTAGAAGAAAAAAAAAGAGAAAATCATATGACAATATTAAACTTTGCGCATCCTTTGCTCCTTGTACATGTTGAAATGCCAACATAAAGCGATCACAATTACGAAAGCGGACGTAAAGAAATCCTCGGGAATTATGACCAAAGAATGGTTTCATGCAAAATTTGTTGAAAACCATGAATGCCGCTTTTCTACAAGTGAATAAAATAAGAATTATGGTGCGATTAGGTGGGCGTGGTTCTGGCAAGAATACTTCGTCAACAGCATTTTCGGCGGGAATCCAACAATCGCAGAGAAAGCACGCAAGGGTCGATCGAGAGTACTGCATTCGGCGTTTTCATTTGGTCTCAGGATGGGCGACAGAGTTGATTTAGCTTGCTTATATAGGCTGAAGTTGGTATCGGAGTTGGGTCCAGAAGGTCAATTACAAGTGATCGATTTTTGTATGAATTTGGGCTTGATCGCAAAGGAGTATGCATGTCCTCAGTGCGGTAAAAGTATGGTTTTACACGAAAGGCCAGGCGTTATCGACGGCTACGAGTGGATATGTCGTGCCTATGTAGGGTCCACTCACCACGTGAAACGTTCGCTGCGTAAAGGCTCATGGTTTAGCGAAAGCAAATTAAGCCTTGTTGATCTGCTTTTGATGACGGAATTTTTCGTCAGAAATCGAACGCAAGAAGATACAATCTATGAGTTACGAGTAAGCAGTCAAACGGTGTGCATTTTTAGAAGCTATTTCCGCGAGATGTGTGTACAGTTTTGTGTGAAAGAAAGTTGCGAAATTGGTGGTGTGGACAAGGTTGTGGAGCTGGGTGAATGTATGTTTGGAAAGAGGCGGTTCCAGCGTGGTAATCAGGTGGAGGGTAAGTGGATTTTCGCGGGCGTCGAGAAAGGTTCAAACAAGTGCTTCTTCAGCGTAGTCAAGTCGAGGGACAAGAAGGCATTACTTACAACCATTCAGACTTTCGTACTTCCCGGAACAACGATCTACTCGGAGTGTTGGAAAAGTTATGGCTGTCTGGAGGATGAGGAATTCATGAATCTTTCAGCGGGCAACTCACTCAGTTTTGTTAATGGAAGCGAGGGGACATGGAGTCTTATAAAAAGGCAGTTTCCTCGTCGACTTGTTAGTAATCAGTTTGACTCCTATTTGGCCGAGTACTTGTGGCGTAAGCTTCACTCTGATGATGAAGATCTCATGCATACATTCTTGGATTCTGTGAAAGAGGTGTGTGTACCGCAGACGAGTGATACTTCAGACAAGTAGGTCAGGTGAGATAATTACAACAGTTTTTTTGCGATGTTTATGTAAGTCTCATTAGGTCATTAACGTTGTTCAGGATACACGCTTATATGTGGCTGATTCAAGCTCCAGGGTGCTCCAGGGTCATAGAATGAATGATCGCACAAAAGCAATTGACACGACGCATACGCGAAATAGGGAGTACGCTTAGAACTAGAGTGGAGCGTACGTCGGTCGTTAGAGATCAGAGGAGGTCACAGGTGACAATGATAGGTATGCTCCGTCCGGAGTACCTTACTGCTTGCATTTAAAAACTCGCTTAGCCGCTTACGTTTACGAAAGTTTCTAAATTCAAAGCTTTAATAACAGCTTTGTATGCAAAGTGTATATGCAAAATTTAAGTTGTTAGGAAGGATATCCCCTCCGGAATTGAGGTCTTGTAAACTGCCCATACCTACAAGCAGATTTGATTAACGGTTAGAAACGGGACAGCGGGAGGGAAC
>JPKZ01001879.1:328153-346175 GCA_000803305.1 Toxocara canis
GTGCTTGGAAAGATTGCAAATATAAATGTGGGAGACCCTTACTTGTTGTCCCCAGCCAATGGCGCCCAAATTGGACAGGGGGGTTATATGAAGAGTTTGTGAGAAGGTAACACATTTCGTTAGACGCATGATATCCAAATGTATGCCCACTAGACCCTTTATTACACGTAGCATCGGAATACGTATTTCATTAGCTGACTCATACTTTTTTTTGTTTCAGGTTTCAAAGATTATCGTTTTGGTGAAGGGAGAAGCAATTTTAATCGTTTGATTATTTTATTTTGTATTTTACGAGGATTGACTATGACTGCTTCGACGGCTACCGATACGGGTTCAAATTGTTCAACATCTTCTGAAGGATCTTTGGAATCTCCGCCCTTGAAACGAGCCAAAGAGAGAAGGTTGGGGCCCTTTTTTTGCTTTGAGGACTTTTTTTTTGCTTTATTATTCTTCTTATCATGAATTGCATATTTAAGTTTTCGTTCTTTACTTTGCTTTTTTTTTAAAAATTAAATCTTCGGTCAGCCGAATATGGAACAAATTGATTTGATTTATTTGTTGAAAAGAGGTAATTACATTGTTTGGGATGAGAAATATGTAATGCCTTTAAACAGAATCATAGAAGATAGGAATCACGTTGAGTAGCGTCGATTTAGTAGAAGGAAATTCGAAGGGTGCAAAGTGATGCGGGCTTGCGAAGGCGTAATGCGCTCGTATTTTCATTTTAGAAAGAACGCAAAATTACAAGATTGAGAACTGTGAGGCCAGTGCAGGAATGATTAATTTTCGAGAATTTAATTACACTTCTATTTTTCATGCACTGATAAGAATAGGATTTTGCGAGGTAAGGATGGGGCAGATTTGCTAACTTTTGAAGTATACGTACATTGAACGTAATAATCATAAAGACCTTACGTTCTTGCGAAGAGAGACTAAGGTGCGATTCCTCTCTCCCTTTCCGTCCTCTCGCTCCTTTTCCCGTCCCCCTTCTCACCCTCACTCTCCATCTCCTATCTCACCCCCCCCCCCTTTCTAACTGTACTGAAGTAATTGGACCGAGTTTGAGAACTACGAGGTTTGAAGCAAGTACATAACGCTTGTATTTGCCATAAATTTTACAAATTCATTTTTATGGCCAATCGGCTAATTTCACTAATCCCCTTCTCCTCCTCCCCCCCCCCACCACCTTTCCACCTCTTCAAGTAAATTTTTCTGCCGGGAACTTTTAAAGCATGTGTTCTGACCATCACCTTTTTAGTTTTAGAATTGTTCCCATCTTACGGGAAGATATTTGTGCAGAAGAATTGCCTTTGGAGTCATATTTTGTCCTTCGTGTATCTGACCCTCGCACGATCGGTCCAGTTCTGAAGCTGCTTCCGACGATGCCTAACTCGGCAGATCACCTTAAACGAATCAAGGATGGTCGTATCCTTGTACAGCCATCTAATGTCCCCCTTTCGGAAAACCTCCTAATTTCCATTCGGGACCTCTTACAAGGAGAACCTTTAATCGAAACGGTTCAAGTACCGGCGAAGAAACCGTTTACAAGGCGCCAATTTGAATGGGCAAAACAGCGATGGCCTACCGGTTTTCATCCTAACAAAGAGGCTGAAGCACTTTTGAACGGGACGTTTTTCAACGCTTTGGAAAAGAGGAAAATCTTCGAATTCTACTTGAGAGCTGAAAAAGTAAGTTTTACTTACACTTGTTCGCTTTTTTTTCCCTGGGCACATGCAGGGTGGAAGTCTGAGGCCACTTACAGTTTATGAAAAGCTAAGTTAATAATTATTAACCGCTATGGATGTTTGTCCTCATCTCGACGAATATTTGATGAACTGTTTTAATGATCCAGTTATATGCAGTATCGGTGATCAACGTTGTTAATCGATCGGTGGGTAATATAGATTAAAATCGATTAATGACCGAAATGAATAGAATAGCATTGATCGATTAGACTGCTAGTGTCGTTATTGACAGTTTATTCAGAATTTATAAGGTGCCCAATGGCAGAGTTGTTTTGATCAGGCGATGATCGATTTTGGACGTATATAAGTCGATTGTAGAAGCGAAAAGTTGGTAAGGGCATTTGTAGCATATGCAAATAATGACTTGCTTGTAGATTTTAGTTCATTTTGCTAAGCATTACAGTTATCAGCGCAGTAAGCAAAGTAACTAAGCTTAAGATAGCAGTGCTGTTCCGTATTGTTCATAGGGCGAGTAGAGGTCACTTTGAGCGGCGTTAAGCGCTTGGCGTTGTTAACCAAATTGACGTTGCCGTTGGCAGTTGCTTGAAGCTAAATCTGTGGTGAAAGATAAGCGAGCAAACTATCAGGTAGGGCTTGACGAAGCTCAAAATATCTACCTTTTAATTATGCCGTCTTCATTATACTTTCGAAAAGTCTTGAAATTTCATAAACGGAATAGCACACTCGGTGGCTCATTCTTAAACAGCGTGCATTTGCTGCTCCCGTTTCATGTTAATTTGATTTCCGCTTCCTTGATTTGTTTCACTAAACGTTTCTAGATAGGCAACGGCAATGCGGGCTGTGTGATTGTTGACCTAATGGGTAATGTTGTGGCTGAAAGCGGTGTACGCCCGAAACCACTCGGGCATGCTGTTATGTCGGCAGTTGCAGACTTATGTGAGAGTCATCGAACTCAAGGAAGTACGTATTCTTATCGTTTCCTATTATTTTCAGCAGTCTCGGTGTTTTTATGTTCCAACTGCAACTCTGAATCAGCTTCTCTTTCAAGGTCTTCCAAAAGCATGAAGTATTTTTTGAGACCGTCGCTTTTGGAAAAATCGCGCCTAATGTAGCGCTATTGTGGACGTATGCAAAGGCAGCTGTAATTTCATCGAGTCGCATGTAGATGCAGCTGACAACCATGCCCAAGCATGATTGTTTTGACCAGTTCCTGAACATCTAGCGGTCAACCTGCTGGCGATCCGTCGGGTGAGCAGCCGGGAACCAAACCCAGGTCTTGCCGCATACAAAGCCAAAGCTCGACCACTGGGATACCGGCCGCCAGTTGCGGCCGTATAATCTGACTATACAACGAAATTTTCGAACCGCTATCGAGCATTGCATTTGCTAGGTTGTTCATTGATCTGCGGCGTATTGGCCTACGAAGTAAAACTATTTATTGATGGTTCAAAGCGGATTTGAGTCAAACGTGATCGTGCTCGTCGCGTTTGAGCCAATCTTCCTCAGCCGAGTGTGATCCAGAGCCGGGATGCGGCGGTCATTGTCTCCTTATGTAGCTGTATTTAGCTTGAAAGAAAATGACTTTGTAAAGAAGCCAGGCCAGTTAGGTTCTCCGAACGATTAGATTTCTATGCGGTCATAGTTTTTTGGAATTAATGCCTAGAAGAAGCTCCTTCGAAAGCTTAAGAGAGAGACGACGAAAGCTTTAGATTTTTCTTACCACGGTGGATGGTCATTGTTGGAATGAACATAAATTTGGGTAGAATTGATGGTGAGGAATTCCAACGGGTGGAAATTAAGAGTTTAGAAAAGGAAGTCGTTTAATGTTTAAGAGTATGTGAGGTCCGCATGGAAGAGTGGCTCAAATTTCTCGTTACTGATCTGAACATCCTTCCAGCTTTGATTGGGATGTGAATTTATTGCCCAGCTTTCAACTTTACATTCCCAAGGCTGCCTAGCATTACTTGAATTCCCTTCTGAGTCCTCTTCTCTCGCTGTCTAGATTAACGGTTCTGTAAACGTAGCACTGATAAAGTGTGCAACGCAACTGAGCAGAAATGCCATTATAGGTGACGTTTTGCAATACCTGGGTACAGGCTTTGATGTCTACTTGACACACGAACCGTGTTCTATGTGCGCAATGGCGTTGGTTCATTTCCGGGTTGGTCGCGTCTTCTTTGGCAAATCCAACAGCAAAGGAGGTGCTCTTGAGTCTTCGTGGAGGATTCAAGAAGAGAAACGTCTCAATCATCACTATCGGGTATTTCGCATTGATGAAATCGAATAGCCATACTTTGCTGTTTGCATCTGCCCATTTACGTCCGCTTTGCCTCTGAGGTCGTTCAAGTTCCGCTATATGGACGTTGCGATAATGATCTCATTTGGTTTCCTCATTCATCCAGAGATTCCTACTGCCTATAGTTTCCTGTCATCTTAAATACATTCTGATTTGAAATACATTTTGTCGTAAACGAATTTTGGCTCATTTCTGAAGGTGAAAATGCAATATAACAATATTATTGCATGTCCTGGTTGGTTTGTAATATGATGTTATTGAGGTACGTCTCGAGAACTTTTTTTTAAGCTGATAATTTCCTCTTCGACATTTTCGTCCTTTTTCACTTTGCTGTTTTTATTAAAGTGAAAATTCGTATGCGTTCTTTTTTGTTCGTTATTGAAATTACGAAGTTTGGCGTTATCGTTTAGGAGGGTTTTTTTTTTCGCGCCGATGTTGTTTAATAAAAACGATTCGTCATAGCGTTCGTTCCGTAAGGCTTTTAGCTTTCATTGTTATTGTTTTGTTGTATACACATACTTATTGTTGCTCATCCTTCACCATACGATACAGTTTAATTGAGAACTGGAAACTCGACGGGTTTTCAATTGTGTTTCAGAATTGTTGTCAATTGTTGTTATTGTTGTTTTGTTTTTTCGTCCACTGCAAGAATTTCATTGTCATTGTGGGGTTTTTTTTGTCGGAATTTTTTTGTTTTATATTTTATTGCTGAAAAGTTGAAAATTTTCTTATTAATTAGCGCAATTAGTATTGATTTATGCTGCGAACATTAACTGTTATAGAAAACAAAGAATAAAATATCTTTGATTTTTTTTTTCGTTTTTTTTTTGCGTCGTTTCGCTACGATGTTAAAGGCAGTATTTTATACTATTGATGTTTAATTCCATTCCATCATATAAGGTATGTTCGTATTAAAGTGGTTTATTGCGTAGTATCATGTTATTTCACATTGGTTTTATACCTTTTTTTTTTATAAAAAATCGAAGTTCGTTTTAGTAAATAGTTTTTTTTGTAATTTACTGTTTAGAAAATTGGCATTTAAAGAAGTAAAGCAGGAATATGAGAGTAAAAGGCGAAATATCAGAGGTTGAAATCAGCTTAAATTTTCCAGAAGGCAAATACTTAAGGATACATAGATGGTGCAGTTTTGCGCATCAGAAGGTTTGGTTGACGAACAAATGATGAAAACGGCTAGAAGATTGGATAGGACATCGAATTTTGAGCGGTGAGCAGCCATATTTTTCACTAAACGACGTTCAACTCTTCGAATACCAGATCATCGATGCTGTACATGGTGTTTTATCATTTTCGGCAAAGCTAAGATTGCGGGTTCAGAAAGTGGCTGATCGTATTCTACGAGCTGCGACTGCTTCTAGTATTAGGAGTCGCATCCGAATTCGTCGTTTAAGAAGTGAGCAAAAATCATTTTACACTCTGAGGCCTTTTGTATAGTGATAAAACACTTTAAACAAGCGATAAGAGCAGGTTCTTATTGTAACTTCATCGCTTTCACAAAATAGTTCAGTGCCTCTCACTGACAAGTCTTTATGGGACGATGCTAGCCTGTCGGAGAACGTTTCAGCGATTCGTCGAGAGTGAAAGAGAATTTTTGAAACTAAAAGGCTTGCTCGATTTTCAAATCGATTTCATGCGCAGCCGTGAATTTTGTATTGCTTGATCACACCTTAAATAAAGTACAATTTGGTTACGCAGGTGTATGATTGGTATTAGGTGAAATGGTCGACGAGTTCAGAATATGTGAAGAATTCCGTATCGTTGCCATAGATGAGTATGGTAAGCTATCCGATACGATTGGATACAGTGAATTTATGGGCGCAGTTTCACTAATAGGCGAGACAGTTGCTTCATTGCGGAATTGTTTAATCGCTTTATCGATGCCTAAACATGCAGCTGTTGTTGCGATTATCGTAGCGTAAGTTTTGATTTTAAATGACATATTCCTTGCATTTTGTCAAATATGAACTTCTTAATGTTATCTCAATTTCAATTTTAAGACTACTTTTGTGACATTAGTTAATAACTTCCATAATTTGCAATCTCATTTGTTGAGAGACTTCCTTTTATTTGATTTTCTTCTCTTTCTTTTCAATATATTTTTTTTCTTTCAAATCAATTGCAACATCGACTCGGAATTTGTCTGCGACATATCGAAACGAGCATCCAAAAGTGGATAGTAAGCTTGTCTATACTCGTCGTTAAAACTGTTTCGCGCTACTATTGGATTTATAAGTATGGCTAGGCTTGAAGCATTCTTTTTTTTTTTTCTAAAATGAACTTGCATACTTCTGAAGCAGCTTACTGGTTTTTCATCGTTCATGAGAGACATTTTGTAGAAAATCTTTAGCAAAAAAGGAGGTTACGTTCCAAAAATATTAAATTTGCTTTGAGGCTGCGTGCTCGAGTATTGCTGCTGAGGTGCCTGATTGTTGTTTGTATGTTGTCATTGCAATCTCTTTTTAAATTCTCGGTCATTTCATATTCTGCCCAGAACGGGTAACGATAAGCGACATTTGCGCTTTTGATGAAATTGACTTCTACAATCTTTACTTAGTTTCAATCGTGTAATGTAGCTATGACTGATCTCTCAAAGATATATTATGGGTAAAACTAGAGTTGAACAGGGCGCAAGAGGTTTGCGAACGAATTTAGATTCTCTTCAGATGAGCAAGGGGGACGGGGACGAGGAGGGCTGTTACAAATTTCATGCGATAAACATTGTTTATTAACTACGGATTTGGTACATTACTATGTTCTAGATAACTAATACAAGCGTTATCTGTTTTTTCTCAACTACCGTAACCGGTCTTTTCAGTATAATGAAATCGGGAAATGCGTTCGTATACATACCATGGAGTTCGGAGCGCTATGTGGAGTCAGAATGTTCAAGGCTTGGAGTGTCCGTTTTGATAGCGTCTGATATGAGCTCGAGTATTGCGGCAGATGTGTTGGGCACGAAAATATTTTTCACTTTTTATAATCAAACCAAAATAGACGCTTTTGAAATGGCACATATTTGTTATGTTATGCAAACGTCCGGAACAACAGGAAAGCCGAAATCAGTTATGGTCCCCTACACGGCAATAACGCCAAATATACAAGACTTTAGTTAAGTTCTCTTTATCTTAATTTTAATGGTTTCTTTCGTATAAGGCTCATGTTATTCATTTTCGGAAAAAGTTGTTAAAATATTCTTGAAAAATATTTATACCAAAAATATATACGCCGGTTCCAAAAAAACAATATATAAATATACACCTGTTGCGCGTTAATGATTATCATTTATTCGACATTTCGGTACCTTAATTCTTCGCTGCAGATTAGGCTACCGCATTCGTTATGGACACATTACATATATGTTCATCGTATTTCGAATGATAGCTTAAGGTGTTGAAAGGTCGAATAATCAATATCAGCTATCGCTAAATTGGTATTTGTTAGCAGCAATATTGGCTACATATTTTTTTACGTCTCATTAAGTGATCACAACTAGCGCGAAGTTTTTCTTTAAACTAATTAATTATATGCATTTTTGATTGTGAACGACCGCTTCAGAAGTAACGTTTAAGGCGTACATTGCGGCAATGATTTTTATTAAACGGATGAAGGCAGTAGTATTATAGATGGTTTGGTTACTGTTTTCGTATCATGAACTTGAATCTTTGCTTTATGATTTCATTCATGAACCAATTTAATGATATTCTTTTCAATGAGGGATTCCTATTTGCCTGCAGAGGTTATTGGACTGCAGGTTTATCATTTTGTAGGGAGCGTTTTGCAATCTCGCCCACCGACATAATTCTTCATTCAACGGCGCTGACGTTTGATCCATCAATTGTGGAACTGTTTCTCGCGCTTTTGTCCGGTTCCGCATTACTCATTACTCCCGATTTGATTCGATCTCGGCCGGCAGTACTTGCCGATGTACTTCTTAAATTTGAGGCCTCTATTGTTCAGGTTGTTGTTACGTAAACTTCAAGTTTTAATTTCATATTGTCGCTTTTATCTAATGCAGCTGTAATTTCCGAATTACGGAAACACGTTTACAAAGTTTATAGAAGAGAAAAATCGAAAGAGAAACTGCTAGATTATACAGATAAATGTGTGCACTCATAAGCACTGATGGATAAACTTTTGATTCCACTTCGGAATCAAGTTTAGAGGGATTGGCCGTGGGGTCTAGAAGATCCGACTGTGTCAGAAAGAGTCGAAACGAAAGAACCGGCTCCAGATTGTCAATTATGGGCGTTTGCCGTTCATAACCATTCAATCATTAGACATTCGTTAGCTGTTCATTCAAAAACATTCATAAAATATTCACTGCTGTTCAGAAGCTTGGAGGCTATTCATTAATGATGCAGAGCACAAATCTCTTGTCGATATTACTTGTTTCAGCTGACTCCATCATTACTGAAACTGCTACCGCATTCGGCGCTCGTAAAAATGTTCCACGCAAATTCAGCTCTTCGTATTCTAATGGTTGGAGGCGAATCGTTTCCTGCGAACTTCCTACGCAAATATGTCTCGGAACGTACTCATGTCAGCGTATATAATGTTTATGGTGTGACTGAAGTGTCTTGTTGGGCGTCGTGCAGGCTCTGGAATATGTGGTTAGTTTTTTCCCCCTGTTTTAGAATTTACGTTCACTGTTTATATGTTAAGGCAACAAACAACATAGATACGGGCGGGTATTTGCGGTTGGACTTTGGTGTTTTCCTTCAGCCATTACGGCGCTCTTCGAAGAAATCAACATTATCTTCTTCCAAAGTTATCCAGCCGCACAAAAATTGGCTTTTCACTTCGCCGTTTTTCTTTTGTTCTTTATTTTTGGAAAACCTTTTTTTTAAATTTTTTTTGCAAGCAGCTGTGAAGGCGAGGAGGGCACTGATAAAAAAGTTATGGGGAAATGGAAATGAGCATTAGTAATTATCAGTTTTCACATCTTGTTCACGTGGACGAATGAACGTTTAAATAAAAGAATTAACTTGAGAAATGGTTTAGCGAAGAAGAAGTGGACATCGGTGATCCGCTATTGAATACAATTTTCCACATTGATGCTCAAGGAGAGCTGCTAATCGGTGGTCCAAGGAAATGTTTTCTAAATGGAAGGTTGTCTGGTGAATGGACGAGAACTGGCGATCTGGTAGAGCGATCCGTCGACGGGAGGATATTTTGGAGAGGTCGATGTGATGACCAGGTGAGATATTGTTTGACAACAAAACATGATTTTTGTTGTATCCTTCAGGGGTTTTCTCTTTCATTTTCCTTTCTTTATTGGTATGGCTTTCTTAATATAGTTAGAGCGATGTCCACAATATGTTTACAATTATCGATTTCTCATCTCACGAAGTCTTCCTTCGAAGTGTTTTCGACGTCGAATTTATGAAAGCGCCAAAATTGGCCTTTCACTTTGCCGTTTTTCTTTTGTTCTTTATTTTTTGAAAACCTGTTTTTTTTAAAATTTTTTTGCAAGCAGTTGTGAAGTCGAGAAGGGCACTGAAGAAAAAGTTAAGAGGAAATGGAAATGAACATTAGTAATTGTTATGTTAAGGCAATAAACAACGGAGATACGGGAGGGTATTTGGGATTGGACTTTGGTGTTTTCCTTCAGCCATTACGGCGCTCTTCGTCCAAAGTTACCCTTAAGCATATTAAGGAACAAGTCACAGTTTTCTCAGCTTATTTTTGATGTTATATTTACGTGAACGTATGAATGAAAGTTTAAATTATATATATATATATATATATATGTTTATATATATATATATATATACATATATATGTAGTATGTATAAAATATACAAGGCATGCAATGTACTTATGTCACATCTCCATACCACGGATTTCATAAAATCTTTTAGCTGAAATTGAACGGTATTCGAGTGAGCATCGCAGATGTGGCGAATGCTGCAGAGAGTATTGACGGTGTCGATTCTGCGATTGCGATCTGTTGGCGTAACAAGGCGATTGTGTTGTTTGTGAAGAGTCATCTTAACGACATCAAAAGTATCCTAATAAATCACTTGCCATCTATGTGGATTCCGCACGCGATCGTACCTATCGAAGAGTGGCCATTGAATCAGCATGGTAAGCATTTAATAATATATTAGCAACTGCATAGGCGAATCGTCATCAACATTCCTTCCCTCATCCTATCCTTCTTCTGATTTCTTTGTCGAAACCGGGTGAGAAATAACATCGGTTAGTGCAACGTCAAATCAACTTTTAAAACTTATATTACATTGCCCGACCCACTATTTTTCCATTTTGGGAGCAATAAGGTGGTACAGTTGTTTAAAATAACAAAGACATGGAAAGAGAGTGCAAAACGAAACATTGGCGAGGGAATAAAGCTGCGGGGAATGATGTCGCAATTCAATTCAATATGTGATCTGCAGAGATTGAACAGAGTACGAAAATTGAGTTTTTAAGTACCTTACTTTAGTTTCGGAGCGTTTAATTGTTATCATATTATTCCATTATCGAAATATAATTTGGCGGTGCCAGTATCACGTAGGAGATTCTGTTAACTTGTTTCAAGTAGAAAATTTCTTCAGGAAAGGCCGATCGTACAGAATTGTTGAAGATATTCGAGAAGCGAAATTGTTCATCGACGCGTGAAGACGTTTCAACCATTCTCGCTAATTACGGTAATTTGGCAATTTTTTGGAAGCGTACTGGATTTTTCTTTTATTTTTCTGCTGTATAATTTAAAGGTTGAATCGAAATGGAGTTTATTCATAGACCCGAACGAAGTTTAGTATACGATCTAAAGTTTTAAGCCAAAGCGGTGTTTTTTAAAATCTGTTATTGAATAGCACCGTTGATGGGCGGTTGTGGTAGTTTATGAGTACAAGCTACTAGGTAGTGTGACCCTCATGTGAGGTCAGAGAGTAAGACATTTCTGTATCTTCCTAACGTCTAGAATGCCTGATCGACACTGTAACATACTGTAGCGCTTGAATCACAACTAAGAAAACGCGCCGGCAATGTTTACGTACAAATAGCAGCGGTCATTCCTGTTTGATTGAAGCGAAGTGATGCTCCATGTGAATCGATGCATTGTTTTAATGCCGATTGTTAGAGTTATTTGAGCGAAGATTGAATATGAATTTTGTTGCTTCTGTTTACTGGAATTTTCTCCAAAGTGGATATACGTAAATAGTACTTCAATAGTTGTGAGTAGTTGTTAGGCGCAATAAGGAATCTATGGTTGTATTTCTTAGGAGAAGCAAGGGAACGGCAGTTGTGAGTAGGACTTGGGAGAAGTTAAGAAAATCGACAGTTGTGAGTAGGTCTTGGGAGAAGTAAGCAGTCAAACTCAAACTTTTAAGACTAAAGTGACAAATGCATTGAAAGAGCTTGATTTTCAGGTATTGACACAATGCGGGACAAAACCGTAACGTTTCATTCATTGGGAATAACGTCACTGTGTGCAACTGAACTGATGTTCAAGCTGGAACATCTGGTTGAGACGCCCAATTTTGCGCTTTTGCAATTTTTACTTTCTGAAACGGCAACGGTTGGCGATCTTTTAAAGCTGCTTCGAGTGGACGAGGAATTCGCGTCGTCGACAGCAGGGCAACACCACGCAGAAGAAGTTACTGTTCAAGTGCAACCACTCACTGGCCTATACGAAAGTTCATTGGCATGGGAGTGGGACTCGGGGAAATGTATTGATTCAACGCCGATTGTTCATGAAGGGTTTGTTTAATTAGCAGTGATGTTCCTCTTTGCTTAAATTGCTCCTTGAGCAGCAGTTCACTTTACATGCTGTCGGTATTTTAATCTACGTCAGTTGCAGCATGCTTAAAATTTGTAAAATTTATTTCGAAGTCGAAAAATTTTATGATCGAATAACATGCATTTTAATGCCAAATCAGCGAAGCGGTAGTAATTATAGTCATATATTTTTGATGGAGACGGTTTTTCCTGTAATCTCAGTGAGGAAATTGAATGTGCTCTTTCGATAACTGTTGCTATTGCATGATGCTTGGAGCAAATATTAGACGCTTGACCTAAGTGGTCTGAGGGAATGCAGTAGTTGTGCGTTTCTATCATGGTCAACACTTAAATTCCATGAGTCACTTAGAGTAGCAATACTCAAACCCAAGAGTAGTAGTACTCAAACCCAGGAGTAGCAGTTCTGAAATCCAGAGGGATTTGCGCAGCTGGGATAAAAGCCGCATTTGAACTAGGGTATTACTTACGTCTAGTTCGGCCACTTTTGGCTATTCGTCGTTAATTGTCTTTCTCGAATAACGGTCGAGGATTTTTGCTTTAGCTTAATTATGGCCATTGAATAGTTATAATTTTTTTAAATGTGTGTATTTTAAATTTTGGTTATTAGTCAAGCTTTATTGTGGTAAAGATGAAAAGACGAAAAATTTAGATGTGTTTTCGTTGGCTCTCATTCCGGACGTTTCGTATCGATTAATATTGCGAACGGTTATATAAATTGGGAAATTCGACTTTCGGATAGAATTGAAGCAATGGCCGCTTTACAGTATGGAGTCATTGCTGTTGGTAATTTTTTTATTCATCAATTTAAAAGAAATTTTTTTGGAGAAATTCAAGGAAATATTTTCAATGCAAGGCAGGTCTGTGAAACGTTTAGCATAGGAATTGTTTACTGAATCAGTCCTGTTTCCATAAATGATTCAATTGTTTCTTTGCGTTTTTTTTGCTTCTCTTGATTCCTCAATACTTTTTTCATAGCAGTATTCGAAGAAAAACTGTTCATCATTCTCATCAATATTATAAATGGTTTTAGCAAAAAGAATAAGTTTATTGCTGCTAAGGAATTCTAAGATTGAAGGCTTCAATAGTTTCTGTTACAACTCTGCACAATCAAATCCTGGAAATTATAGAATAGGGTTAAATTTTTTTAAAATAATTTTTTTAAGGATGCTATGACCACTGTGTATATTTTATTGACGAGCAGAGCGGTACTATTTTATGGGTGTTCAAAACAGGCGATGTAGTAAAGTCGACGCCAACGTTTGTCAGTAAAGGGAAATGCGTCGTTGGCTCGCATGATCGCTTCCTCTACTTCGTTGATTATGAGGTAAGAGACTGACTACTAAGCTTTGTAACTTTTGTTCTCAGCCACAAACCTAATATGGGGGTCTGTACTTGTGTAGCCGTTTCAGAGGATTGGTCTAAATTGTGCAGGCGCAAAGCAATCTACTGTAAAGGTGGTACGATTGGAATGAGGAGAGAAGGGGCAGTTGTACATGTTGCGATAATTATAGGTTGAGGTCTCTTTCACTTTCAGGTAATGCAAGTGCAAAAAGGCTGTGCATCGTATAGTTTGCACAATGATGTAGTAAAATTTCATGAGAAACGCAAGCAGGGATCTGCGTGCTTGCAGATGTTGCATGCAGAAGGCGATAAACGTTCAGAAAAGTTTTTCCGTTGATGTTTCATTTTCATTTAACGATCTTATTGCCTTAATTAATTCATAATATTTGTTTGCTTTTTCGGTGTTCATGTTGAATTGCGGTTTCAGTTTGGGATGTTTTGTCCTCATGAGCTTCAGAAGAAAGCTTTCTAACTGCAAACAAAACTCTCCGTCCACATGAATTGATTAAGAGATAGCGCGAAATTCATCATTCAGGTTTCGAACACTTTCCTTTGAAATTCTGTGGCTGTTTAGTCGACCAAGCGCAAAAAAGGGCGATCATAATTGCACACAAAGAGACGCTCATGTTTGTTCGAATGGAGTAACTTGATTTTTGCTCCATGCTTGTTTGAACGCATTTGAAGAGGTTAGATTGTTTGTTTGTTTGTTTGTTTTTCAGAAACAGACGAAATTATGGCAAGTGGAATGTGGTGGAGGTGTGCTTGTATGCGCAATAGTCGTTCGAGATACAGTTATTGTCGCCTCTCTTTCTGGAAAACTTCTTTGCGCTTCTTTGGTTTGTATTTCGCTATTTAATCCAAAGAAAAAAAATCCCAACACATTCGCAGTATGGATGGGGACATCTCTTGTTTGAATCCGCAGTTGCTTGATAGTTGCATTTCACTTTCTAGCAATTAGCAGGAATTGCCATGAAAATCTCAATTAAAGGCAGCATACGGACAGAATACAATAATAGCCGTGAAAAGAATTTTAACATTTCAACGAATCATCTATGATGTCAAAGTGGTGTGTCCGCGATGATGTCAGCGTTCATCAGGTCTATAGATCTATGAGTGTTATTGGTTATTGTAGTGAGATGCAGTTGACGGGAGGAGATTGTATGCGATACAGCGCATCACAAAAATCACATGTTTCAGGCGCCTGCTAGAAGGAATCCTCACAATTTTCACATTTGTTTTTTCTTTTTGCATCGTCTTCCTTATAACTTCCAGTTTATCTTTTAAAAAAACGTTCTGAACGATGCACATCGCTTATGATTTTAATTTCTTTTGCGCTGAACAACTTATGAATTAATTTAACTTGTGACTTTGCGAAGTAGTCAGGCAAGTTGGATACGTCTTCATGTGCTGCTAAAAGTTTGTGATCCGAAACGCCGTTATCGGCTTGTAACTCGCTTGCGAGGCAATTTGTTTCGATATGCTTAAAAAGGAGACGAGAGGGTGTGGATTGTTGAAGTTGGTATCTCTACAGGGAGTAGGCGAAAGGGCTGTATAAGTCTTATAGATTGTATTTGAATGGAGCTTCCTTTGAAGAGTTTGCTTTGTCGCGTACCATCCTGGTGCGTTATGATAAGAAATGGCTTTGGGAATGTCGATTTTATAAAAGAACTGAATGCACTTCTTTATGTTCAGCCGGGAAATGGCATAAGTTCATAAGCAGGAAAAACGTTACGATATGAGCGTGCGTCGTTTTGCTGAAGTGTTTTGTTAGCATTTTATGAGTGATATTATTTTGGGGAAAGGATGGGAGTGGAGCAATTTGTGGGTCGGCAAATTCAGAGGAAAGGTAAACGTTTACGAGCGATTAAATCACAAAATCGGCGCCTAGCCTTTGCGTATATGAACAACGAATGGCGTTTTGCAGTTAGCTCTTCTTAGAGATGTGATATTTTTAATCTTTTTTCTCCGCATAAATTGTCAATTTGCTCGCTGAATATGTGGAATTTGAATTCTTTTTTATAGTTACTAAATGCAGCTCTTTGATATGCATATAAATATAAAGTTGAAAGGTTTTTTTCTGCAACGAATCATTATTCTAAATTTTTTCGCAATTTGTTAGAGCTTCTTTTTCGTCTTCTTGTTCAAGGTTTCGCTTTACTACTTTCTTCTTTTCTCGCGAATTTCTCCAGTCATCTTTATATCTGTGTACAACGTTCGAATTAAACGATGTGCAACCAAATTCACCGATCCAACATCTTCATTTTCAAGAGCCCTTTGAAGTTTCTGGAATGGTTTCATTTAGAGCCTTTCGGAAAAAAAAAAGGAAAAAGGAGGCAGAATTTGAAAGAAAACAGAAAAATCTAAAGTTAGTAGAGAAATGGACGCAAGAAAAGTATGAAAACTCAAAATGCTTGCGCTAAAACATGTTTCATGGGATACGCATAAAGGAATTTATCGGTGCTATATATGCAAAAGGTTTTGAGTAGTGCTGTTGACGGTGTTGACGTTAAAGTGAGATTTGGATAGTACGTTCCGAGTAAGGGGGTGGATGCTTTCGTTGAATGAGGCGATGTGTTGACTTGTTGTTTTGCTATTGTCCGTTTTTTCTGATTCACTCTCTCGTTCACCTTTTGCCTTTCGTGTTCTGTTTACTTTTTTCTGCAATTCTATACCCCCAACCAATACTTGCATTGCATACGCACAACAACAAGCGCTTCTGCGCTCCAATTGTATTGAAATGCTGCTGGCACGAAGTTACACCGAAACTGACGGCTATATATATATATGTATATATATATATACGTATATATATGCATGTATATATATATATATATGTATATATATACATATATATATGTGTATATGTATATATATATATATATGCATATATATATGTTTAGCTAACATATATTTTTTCTTAAAAGATACGGTGGCGGATTGCAGGCTGTTAAGGAAAATGATACTAGCCTTAGTGAATCGTTTTTCTTTTGTAATTCCACGAATTTCTGTTATGCGATGATTGCAGTTTGAGAACGAACATAAACTTTTGAGTAGAAATAACTGATGAGTCAAAACCAAGTATAGAAGATGTATCCAAATTATTCTTCGAGTATTCCGGAGCAAATTGAATCGAATCAGTCAGTTCCAGTGATGAATTCAAGTAATGTAAAAATTTGAGAGTAATTTTTTGTTGTCCGCATTTTTTGCGTAATTATAGGTCTGTTGTTGGATATGGTGTAAAATACACAACTCCGTTAACATTTTTTAACTAACACATTTCGTTGAGTGAATCTCGTGCCCAGCATTTCCCAATAGCTCCTGTCACTTCTCACCCCCCTCCCTCCGTCTCCACTCTCCTCCCTTTTGTTATTTTTTATTGTGATAGTTATTTAAAGAATTAACGAAAAGTTTTGGGAAAAGTATTCTCATAATCGTACAAAAACGCTCCCTGCTTTGCTGAAAACGTCAAGAGATTGTTGATCTTTGATATGCGTCGTTTTCGGTTATAAGGCAAGATTTCGCTAAACGCTTTCATCCCGTTATAACACATCCGTTGTTAAAATGATTTTGAGAATGCTTGGGAAAAGTATTCTCATAATCGTACAAAAACGCTCCCTGCTTTGCTGAAAACGTCAAGAGATTGTTGATCTTTGATATGCGTCGTTTTCGGTTATAAGGCAAGATTTCGCTAAACGCTTTCATCCCGTTATAACACATCCGTTGTTAAAATGATTTTGAGAATGCTTGGGAAAAGTATTCTCATAATCGTACAAAAACGCTCCCTGCTTTGCTGAAAACGTCAAGAGATTGTTGATCTTTGATATGCGTCGTTTTCGGTTATAAGGCAAGATTTCGCTAAACGCTTTCATCCCGTTATAACACATCCGTTGTTAAAATGATTTTGAGAATGCTTGGGAAAAGTATTCTCATAATCGTACAAAAACGCTCCCTGCTTTGCTGAAAACGTCAAGAGATTGTTGATCTTTGATATGCGTCGTTTTCGGTTATAAGGCAAGATTTCGCTAAACGCTTTCATCCCGTTATAACACATCCGTTGTTAAAATGATTTTGAGAATGCATCGTTGATTGAGTGCATACTTGACTTATTGATATTTTCATCGTTTTTAAATGATCATATCCGTCTTTCTATAACCACTTCAACGAGTAAGTGCAGCGCAGTTTATCGCGATAATCTTGTTTTATATTTTGTGCATGAGCGTTTCGTTACTGAATTTTCATATTCCTCCAGATGATGTCCTTTTCGTTTTTTTACTCAGCTCTAGATTCATAAATAAGATGATCAACAACTTTAGCGCTAAACTGGAACGTATTCATGATTTTGTTTTTTTTCTGTGCCTCTTCTTTAAGCCTACGAAATACGCTTTTCTTTGCCTCCTCTCCAAAATTACGAAATCTACTTTTTGCTTTGCCTGTTCACGTTTACTGAACGGGATGTATGCTGTACGGATGGTGACGGAACTTGGACGGATTATGAAATTTATACGCTTAGAGGACTTTAGAGATATCGTAATTAATCTTTGAATTGCCAAAAAGGACTGAAATCTCGTATTTGGGAAAGTATGGGACACTCTTGTTTTCCTAGGCAACATTATTGTTGATGATGTGGATTATATATAACTGTCCTTCGTAAAGACTGGTCGAGTTTTTTATTTTTACTTTTGAGATTTTGTTCGCTGGTCGGTGGAATTGTCGTGTCATCATGTCTCGTTCTTTTTAATATTTCTTTTTCTTTTTTTTTTTCTATCTAGTGCATTCATCCACAATATCCTTTTGTTGTCATCTCGGTTTAGTTGTTACTTGCTTGTTTAGGTTCTTTTAATCTCTCTAATGCACCATCACTACTCTATACATTTTCACTTGAATGCAGTGTAAAGCTCTATAATGTATAGTTACCATA
>JPKZ01001879.1:346180-363400 GCA_000803305.1 Toxocara canis
GCATTGAAGAAGGAAAAAAACTGCACATTTCCTTTCCTTGCTGTTTCGTTCCTTGCTTGTTCCTTAGTTCTTGCAACGAATATGGTGTATAACATATTAGATAACATACAAATGTTATATATGCTACATAATGTAAATATCCTACATATCATAACGCTGTGCTTGTATGCCTTTGATGCAGTACTCGAGAGTGAGTGTACAGTACAAATTCGAGACATTTATAAGGGAAAAATATAAAGAAATAACGTTATATTACTTTTTACATTTTATTCACTTCTTCAAATATATATCAACCATGTGGCCATCTGGCGTCATGCATGTCTTTTCACAACAGCACTTTTCTCATTAATGAGCTGCTTCTTTGATCATTAAATTCCCACCCCTTTTTTTTGCGTGTTTCTACCTCTTCCGGCGTCTCTTTCGTTATTGAGCGTAGTGTTCTTGAGAAGGTTCAAGGAAATTTTATGAGTTTTTTGCAAAGAAAAATTTTTCGCAAATTCTTTTGTCCTAGTTTGTCGCCAATAAATTGTAATGGGGAAGAGGGGGGAGGGGGGATAAAAATAGTAATATGGAAGAAGAGGAAAAATCGAATAGGACATTGTTCATTCGTTTCCAATGCTTCAGGAATTGCACTATGGATATATTAGGTACGTGTTAAAACGTATTGTAAAAGGTTTGGTTCAAATATAGGAAATCAATATTGAGACAAATGAACGTTTGATTTATTTACGCAGTTGAATAATTGTTTCTCCTTAAATTTACGACTTTATAAATGACTAAAGAGAATTTGCTGAGGAAATCGTTAAATAAATTCAAAATAATATTAATTGTGGAAATTTCTTGTGCTTTTTTTAAAATAAATCTTCACAAATATTCGGCGAGTATGTGAGTAAATTTCTCGACTAAATCTCTTCTAGGAAACTGGCCAACCATTTTGGGAAGCGCAACTAGGATCACCTGTTTTTGCCACACCATGCATTGTCGGCAACGGTATTCTTTTGGCTGTTGACGTTAGAGGCGATGTTTCTCTACGTGAATGCCTCACTGGATCCAAGGTGAGTGTTTGTCTTTATTTGGAGTAATATTTTTAAATTCAATAATATTTGTTGTTGCGTGTCTGATTGCATTCTATGCGTATGCATGTTTCTAGCTGCATTTACCGTATTTAATCGATTTCGATCGATCGATTGTGTATCACATTGATTAGGCAATTATCACTCTCGACTAATTATTAAATCATTCATTTGATTCAAATATCTCAGAATTTTGTTAAAAATCTTAACTTGTTTACGCAGAAACATGCACGGAATTATTCGATCTAAGCTTTAGTCATTTACAAAGGTTTCTGTCGCCCGCTTAGCTTTGCTTTTAGAGCTCGATAGCTTCAAGTAGAGACGCATGGGTATATTTGAAGTAAACTATAAACAGTGTATGCTTTCAACAAAAAAAGCGTGCTGTCCATTGCATTCAAATGGTAACCTTACTGCGGAATTTGTTTGCCGATGTTTTTGGTAAAGCAGAAATGGCCGATCGCTTTTCGTTTTTTGCTATGCAGAGAGTGAGTGCGTTTCGGGCAACACACACATACACACACACTTTCTTTGGCTTGGCCAATAACAATGAGACCGTCAACACTTTCAATGTGAGCGCTTATTTTTAGTCAGACCGTTGAAATTTCTCTTCAGCTGACCGTTCTCTGACGGTTTACTCCACAATTCTTTAGCACGAACTGTTCTGTTTGCTCAATACACTTGTCTTTTTCTCTATTTTATATTATTTCTTCATGTCTATGACATCTCTTTTTGATTTGTCTCTCTTCTTTTCGCAATCTATTTTCTATACTGAATTATCTGCAGATTTTT
Source organism: Toxocara canis (assembly GCA_000803305.1). Lineage (NCBI taxonomy): Eukaryota > Metazoa > Nematoda > Chromadorea > Rhabditida > Toxocaridae > Toxocara > Toxocara canis. Next base: position 348,043 of record JPKZ01001879.1, read on the forward strand.
TTTCCGTGTTTTTCTTGCACAATTTCTAATCTTCTTTATTCCAACTGGTCTTCTCTATTTATTTTGAATTTTAAAATGTTTACTCATTTATGCGATATGAAAATAAAATATTGGAGATCACGAACTGCGAATTATTCATTGGAGCGCCGAGAATGGTTCACGTTTTTGTAGGCACTGAGAAAAGAAAATATAGTTCTGTTGTAAAACTTACAAGAAGTAACAACTTTTAGTCTTTTCGCACGAAACAGGTTGTGAAGAACTCCGAAAAAATGAAAAATGAAAAATGACTGTAAATTTTAATGATAAAACTGCTCAAATTTCCTCAAGAAATCTATGTTTTCACAAACTTTTCCTTTCATTTAGAAAAAATTTAAAAAGCGCGAGCGTTTTTTATTTTTACAGACTCAGAAATTTTTGGAAACACAGGAGTCACCTTTGATCTCGCTTTTACTTTTACTTTAATGTAGTCCACCAAGCTTACGTCTTCCTCCATTAGCATTTAGCGATCTCTTCACGATGATCTCTTACTCCGGGGAAGAGGCCTGACCATGTCAATGTACCTGAAAGCTTTTTTTTCCCTCGTAGTCCAATTTTGAATGCTTCGATTCGAATCCATATGAACGCTTTACTATCAAAGAATCGGTCAGATTTTTTTCTTGGTTTCAACCGACAGAAAGCAACCCGTTTCCTAAGCTTTTAAGAGGTTAGAGAGAAATTTTTTTTAGTTATGCAAAATATATAGAGTAATGGGGAGTGCTAAACGGTTTGTTTCTCTTGGTTCAGAGATGAGAGCGTCAATCAGAATAGGATTTTTGAATTTTGAGCTGAAATGCTGTCACCTACGGATAAGAGTATTCGATTGGATAGGTGATCGCATAGTTGAGTTTTACTTAGTGCGGTGGATTGTTTGATTTAAAAAAGAGAAAGCAAAAAAAAACTTAGCTAACGTGCAATTGCTCGATCATCTATGTACGAGTTTGTTTTTCTTTTTTCATGTACGCGATTTGTTATGCGCTTTTCTCAACGAACGTTTCTGTCAACCCATTACTCTTTCACACATATGTATCGACGTTAATTGCAAGTTCTAAAATTTAATACCAAATACGGCCTCCATCTCTGTTTAGCTTTGTTTTGAAAAATGCCTGTTACCCTTTCCCCTCCCTCCTTGTCTGTTCAGAGCATGACAAAAACAATAGTCCGGTTGCCCCCTTCCCTCCCCTCCCCTCCCTCTTCTCAGCGTTCCATTCACTCAGCATTTCCGTACTCTTTTGAAATGTGCTATAGAATAGTGCGAATTTTTAAACTAAAAATAAAGGAGTTCTCGCCTCGGCGCAGCTTCCATCTCGGTCAAACTCCTCATCTCGAGAAAGCGAGAAATCGCATACGCTCAAATGTGAGCGAATTACTAATGAGGTGCATGATGAGTTGGGTTATGAAAGGGAAAATGGTTAAGATGAATAATATGTCAAGTTGTATGGTTGTTCGTTAAATATCCCAAATTACCAGCATCCTTTACGATGCAAAATCAATTACCAATTTACAAGGGCGTTTTTAATTTGATTTTCGAATGACGTTATGTTATGATTTCTTATTCTTCCGAACGCACACAAAATATTTATGTGAATATTTATACAGTTAAACGCTTATCGTCGCGTTCGTTTTATCGGATACGATTGAGTAGAGAAACTTATTCGAAAATCTGAATGTATGGGTGAATTTGATTTTGCCTAAATTTGAAAGGGAAAAAAACGGTAGAAAAGTGTTGAGAAAATGATGGTGACGATAAAGTGTTCGTGATAACACCTCAAATTTGAAACTCTCTTCCTCATTTAACCAGTTGTATTTGTTGCACTGAATCATTTGATTGACAGACAAAAGAACGCAAAACTATGGCGCTGTATTGTTTCACGTTAATAGAAGCGCAAAAATATGATGAAATGCGTAATGAAAATCAAAAATTTTCACCAATTTTAGCCGAAATTATTTTCATCAAATTGAAAAAAATTTTTTTTTCAATTTTCTCAAATGGGATACGATAAATTAACGAAAGTGTTATCTTTGATAACAGTTTTAATCTTGCTATTTTGGCGTTCAAAAAAAATTGCTTAAATTCAATGAATCGTTTTTTGAAAAATGAAAAAAAAATGTGATTGTTATTTTTGTTTTCGAATTTCAAACACCAATTACCTTATTCTTTATCAAAAGGGGTTGCAAATAAAACGTTTCGTTTTCGCTTACTGCGAACAACCGTGTCTTGCTATTTTGGCGTTCAAAAAAAAAATTGCTTAAATTCAATGAATCGTTTTTTGAAAAATGAAAAAAAAATGTGATTGTTATTTTTGTTTTCGAATTTCAAACACCAATTACCTTATTCTTTATCAAAAGGGGTTGCAAATAAAACGTTTCGTTTTCGCTTACTGCGAACAACCGTGTTAATTTTGACGATTTACAGCGTTACTGTAGTGAATATTGAGGGGATTTTTTTTGCTTCTGTAAAGTCGCTTTCGTGTTTTTATTAATAACTGAGAGGAAATTTTATGCAAGCGAATATCCACCTTTCATTTTCTTATTTTAATAATCCTTTCAACCATTTTAGACCTTTCATTTTTTTTAAAATAATTTTTACTCCCTTCTGCATTCGTATCTTATTCTTTTCCATTTCCTATCTCATCATCTGAGCATTCAAAAAGCACATTGTTTCTGTTTTATATGTGACTTTAAAAACCCCAACAGTCGGTTACCACTCATACTGATAAGCTAAGTTTGGTGGTAAAACCTTGGTTCGTTTTATATTTCACTACAACAAGGCCCACTCTTTTATTTGTATTTAATGTCTGCTTTCTTGTACGTCATAAAGGTCTCTAAACAAAAACGATATGTTTTGAGCGTAAGATGTGTACGTTTGATTCCGATGCGAAGTTGATGAACGTTCTCATTTCTGTCATCTGATCGTCCGTTTTGAAAATGAAATTCCGATGAGTTTTTTTTTTTTGTTTTGTGAAATCAATCGCTTGCATAGAGCGGCTCTTTCGGAATAGCGCGTACAACTTGTTCACAGTGATGCGAACTGACTCGGAGTGAAGCATACAACAAATGCCTATTTGATCATGGCGTTGTGCGGGAAGTTGAAGCGTAAAGAACGTATTGGGGTAGGGGGGTATGTTTTGTTGAAAGTAATATTGCGCTTTGAGGTGGAAGATTGGGGAGAATTAAAATTTTTTGGAAGGTCGTCATCGTTCTTATGATCTGGTCATCGGGTTGTCTTCGATGCTGTTTTACAACTGTTAATCGATTTTACTTGCACTTGAAATAATTGTTGGAATTATTTTCGAAACTAGCGATAGCCTGAGCCAAAAAGATCACTGTTTTCATGGAATAACCGTTGGATTGATTTTCGTTGAAATAAATTAATTTTAGCTCACTTTTAGTCTAGTCCTTTTACGAATAGCATCGCTTTCGTTTCAAATGGAATCTGCTTTTTCGATTTGCAAATTCTGAAGAGTTTTCCTTTTACCTATTTTATTTTCCAATTGTGCACAACAGCGACCGGCCTTAATTCTATTGGTGGTTTTTTTGCGCACGATTTCTATCAATGATTCATAAAAGCTGAAGCAACAAACTGATAAGACGACGTTGGACGACAGGGGTCGTCGTCTCAAGATTCATTTTGATAAAGTTATGCAAACTTAAATTTCAGCCGATTAACATATTCGTTTTTGAAAAGCGTTTAAGTTTGCAAGACTTTTTAAAGTTTAAAAATATAATAGGCACGAAACGTTTTTGTAACAAAAGTAATTAGTGAATAATTTTTACTTCTGATATGCATAACACTCGTCAACGCTGTTTTCGCCTTTTTTTTTTTAAATTTAAGGGACGATTTCCTGAAGGACGCTGTTGAATTGTTTAGAACAGTATTCAACAGGGAACGCTCTCCATCTGAAGCGAGGTTGGAAAGGGGGAGTGGTGAGAGGAATTACTCCGCATCGACAAGAGCGGTCACCATGGTGCGCTAATTTGGGTGTATAGTTGTTATGTTGACATTCTTAAATGTGTTGAATTTCTCTTCAAAAGCGCCATCAAAGTGAATAACGATAATTTCAGATCGATGGTTATGCTATCGGGGAAAACGTTTTCGCGAAGCCGCTAATGTTGTGTGATTCGTCAGGAGTTTTGCTAACACAGCGTGGTTCGGTGATTTTATTTGGCATTCATCCATTCTGTATATTGACCCGCCTAAAAATCGGATCGTCTGCGTTTGTTCGTTCACCTGTGCTGTGCAATGAAAGCACTACTGTCTTTTTACAAAACACCACTGGGCAGCTATTTGCGCTACAGCTCAGCAATCTGAAGTCGATATGTCAAACGAAGAACGTGGCTTCATCTCAACTGGATGCGATACAATTTCGGAATTCCCGACGAAATGATGAAACGCTAGCGATGCTAGATTCGGAGCAACAAAGCAGAAGTAGCGTGACTTGCGAACGACAAGCGAAATCAACAATTACAATGCCGGACATATCTTCAAATAACGGTCGAATAATTTTCGGTGATTCATTGCGAGAAGCTGAAAATATGGTTGAGAGTGTCGCTGAAGTTTTGTCACAGAATACGGAAACGTTCGGCGGTGTGGTGATCGTAGAAAGTCAAAATGATGACAAAACACATTCGACGAACTATCATGCTTTGATCGGAAGCCGTGACGATCGTTTACGATGTTTTATGTTCGCGAAAAAGACAACCAGTTGATATGGTTCATAGAAGTGCAGGTATCATTTAACGTTTACGTATATGTAAATTTTGAAGTAGTTTGCATAAAGTTTCATTTGATTATTTAAATGAGAGTATGCAAATATAAATTTGACTTACTAGATCGACTATACTAATTATGAAGAATCTTGTCATATGCATCTAATCGTAGAGAGGTTTTGTAAAATGAACGAAAAAAACTTTTTGACTTTGAATGTAAACAAGAGAGCCAAAAAAGTTGGTTCTTTTTTTGGATTTACCATATTCGTTTTTAAGCCGAACGTCTCATGCAGTAACAGTTGACCGGCACAGATGTGCAAAAATGAACGTCATTTATCCGGCATTTCGGTATTAGATGTCATCATCGGGGATATACAGGGGGCACAGTGATTATGAGGAGTTTGGCAGACTGTTTGTGCATTGCGGTTGTGCGAATTCATAAGTTTTATTAGGAGCTTCAACGTAGAAGACTAATCGTCAAAACATGACTGTAACATGTTGCGGTCCATTTCTAGTAATAACCGTTTTGTTCTCATCATTGCACAAAGCTACGAATAGAAGTGGTTACTGTATGGGAGGAGGGGGGCGTGGGGAGGGGCGCAAATGGGTAGAAAGGTGCACATCATAATGAAGTGCAATTTGAGAGTTTAAAAAGAAAAGCGCGCAAGCACGAGTCAATGTTGTTGCAGCGAAAAGAAGATTTGTTTACATTTTTCGACTAGTGCAAAAGGTGATGGCGATGGCGATGTGACATTCGGTTGGCTAGCTAGATTCTGTTGTTCGTGCACCTCAAGTGGACGCTGGTCACGATTTCGAACTGTCCATCTCTTCATTGCCCCTCCTCCACCCTCCCCCACTCCCACTCCCGCTAACCGGACAACCGTTTTCCTCACGCGCTCCTCTTTCAGTCTCCATCGTCGCTATTCTATCTTTCATCTGCATATCTCTCATCGGCTGCTCTTTACGCCTCTTTGCCTCTCGGTCAGTCGTTCTGTGATCAACAACAAGACGCTTCTTACTGCCGGCGGCTCAGCTCGAATCCGGGCTGGCTGTTGATCGCCGCCAGCCAGCCAACAGGCAGTTGTCCATCCGTCGATCCGTTTTGGGCGGGGCAGAAGGCGGTACCGACAGAACCATACGATTGGCTATTGACCGTTGCGTGAGGTGGATTCCGATTGTCGTCGTACTAGGACACCATCAAGGTGTGTTCAGTCCAACAACTGACTCACTGAGTGCAACCGTAGAGTGACCGCTGTGTGACACCACCCAGTTGTGGCTTCTTCGCTATTAAGTCAGCCCTGAAGTTACCGATCTTCGGATTTCGAAACTCTCTGGCCCATTATTCCAGGCGAGGGTGTCAACGATCGATATATTTATGTCAATCCTAAAATCTCTAATCGTATCTCAACGATAAAATTGAAGCAGTGTCCTGCAAAGTTATGACTTAAGCGTTTTCGGCACAACGTTTCGCTACATTGCTATTTCTATTGCGTTTTTCACTCGTAGTTAATGCGGACAATTTGTGGTCGGTGAAAACAACATTTCTGATTGTTCGGAAGGCACGAAAGGGCCGTACGTTTGCTGGTGTAGCCCTGGATGGAGGTGGAAAAGCCGTTGCGGCCGGATGGTCTTCTGAAGCGTTATCGAGAATTGGAGGTGAAGCACGAATCAGCAGAAGTCTTGCTTGATGGTGGTACGGTTTGCGAGAACCGAATCAGTGGTGTAACACAAAGAGTTGATGATTCAGGACTCCTTCTGAAGAAACTGAAATCGGATAACGAGCTTGTGGGCGATAACGTTGTCACGCAGACAAGTGCTCTTGCGACGTTAAAACACTTTCTACCTTCACCAACAATTGATACCGATAAACCGCATCTGTTGGACACTAATTATGGCGACAACCAGCTTCACTGCACTAAAATATCTCCAGAAGAACAAAGTCCTCGTATAGAACGACCACGTGCTCAATATGTTAGCACGGTTCGTCGTACTTCAGCACCTGCGTGCCTCTGGACTGCGTCTTCACTATTTTCGGAACAGGTTGCCAGTATATAATTTATCCTGTGATATTAGCTTGTTTTAGAACTATTAACGTGATATCGGAGAGATCACAGCCCACTTCATCGGATTTGGCGGGTGGGAGGAAAATTTTTAGGTTTTGGTCTTTCTTTTATTTGCTTTCTTTTCTTAACAAAAAAAAACCTAGAAATATTCTATTAGTATCAATGCTTATTGTACTGATAAACATATTCAGTTAGTTTTCATAGTTTTCTTTCAAAATTCCAGACATTTTCTCTACCAAGACCGCTCCATTGTCGTGGCCATCAACACATGCAAAATTCTTTATCCGCTAATGCGCAGCATAATTACGCGACATAAACAAAATATTACAAGTTCAAAATGTCTTAGGAACACTGATAATCGCGATCAGTGATGTGGATAGTTTATAAATGCTATCGAGGTACCGAATGTGAGAAAATTATTTCTGTTTTGTAGTCTGATTTCAGCAACAAATGTAGGTGTCATCGAACGAAAGAGACGACTGTGGAAAGTCGTCTCAGATCATCCTGAATGCAACGTTAATTACGTTAAACGAACTTATCATGCGCTCTTCTCTCATCTCAGCGATGTATTTGCATAAGATTGCGTTCCTCTTCCGTTCGTTACTGAATCATGTGTTGCTAAAGAACTGGTGCGGTGGAGGTAGAGGTAGAGGTAGAGGTAGAAGGAGGGAGGGGGGCGGGAGTATAACGGGGTGAGTAAATGAATTGGGTTTAAAATATTTTAGTTAAATACGTTGAACTAATCGCTCGAAATGCTATGTTCCTTATTTGGGTAAAACGTTGCTTGTGAGAAATATGCGTCCATTTCGCTTGAATGCTATATAGAGAAGTCACCGAAGATTATCACTTAAAAACTATTCATATCTTTAAGTATCATAAAATAATATGACGCAACCTTTCTTTTCTCACGTTGTGTACCGCAAATGTTCATTATAGGCCGAATACTTCGAATCATTAGTTTTTTTAAAGCGACAAATAATTAGTATTCTTTCAGGCAACTACATCGGCATCGTTTCAAGACAATCTTAGTCTATTGCATAAATTGTTGGCCAAACAAAGAATGAAATGTTCGAGTGCATCGACAAGTCCGAACAGCGGACTGGGGGTACAGGAGCCGGATTCATCGCTTACGGATTTGTCCACCGTTACATCTGCTTTACCACCACCATCTTTCCCTGCATGGCCTTGGCTTACAGGTAATAATCTTATTCGTTTTTTTGATTATTTTTTTGTTTTATTAATGTTATTTTCCTGTACTTCTTATATTAGTTGTCTTCATTCTTGTTCGAATACGCACGTTTCATACTTTGTTGTACTCCTTTCTCATTTGCGTATTAATTTTGAAACTGCTATGTTTCCATATCGCCGTCTTTTTTTTTTGTTGTTTTTGTATGATTTTTGCTTCTTTTTTTTTTCATGCGAACCTCTCCCACCGTATCTGTTGTTTAAACCGCCCATCTAGAGACATATAGATGGAGAGCTATATGTGAGACGGACTTCAAAGTGTTCGTGTAAGATGATTGAAAATGTGAATTATTTTTAACGTGTGCTCTCTGGCCGTTTTGCGCTCTTTGCATCACCTTTTTGGCTATTCTTATTTCGTGCAAAGCTATTTGCACTCAATGCTGTGTATTTTGCGTCGTCCCTTTAGCAGTTGTTTTCAATATTCTATTTACTTTTCGCTTCTGCTTAACAAATGCGAATATGGTAACAAAAGTAATATCGTTTCCCGGTCTTTCATTGATCGTTTAAAGGCAGTGTGTTTGCTAGTGGGATGAAGTTTTTCGACCCACTTCTTTTGATCTTTAGCTGCAGAAAGAATCCGGAAGCGGAAATACATAAATTGATATTGCTTCTTTCTCATTAGGCATATCCATCTCCCTCCCTCCCCCCTCCCCCCTCCCCCTCCTCTCTTCCTCATCTCTTGCACATCGTGCTAAAGGATTCATTTCTAGTAACTAGGTTCGTAACTGATTTTTTCGTTATCTATTTGTGAAGGAGCGTAAGATCTTCCCCCTTCTCCCCCCTCTCCCTCCATCCCGTTCTCACCACCAAATATTAATCTCTCCACTGAAAAGGAAATTTCACGTAGCAACGCGACTTCGAAATGAGCTCGCACTCTTCTTAAAAAGATATGACGGTAAAAAGAAGTAAAAAAAGAGAGGAAGATAACAATCGAATAAGACGAGTTATTAGGTCCTAAACTGAATCCAGCTCAAAGTAGAGGTCTCATCGAAAGCCCAAGAATCGCGGACGTGTGTGGGGAGGGGGAGGGGGAGGGGGTTAAGTGGAAAGAGAAAGGGAGAGCATTGTCTTTTCTTATATTTACGCTTGCATATACAGATAGCATTTATCTGTGCGCATCGATATACGGACGTGCAAGACCTTCGATATTTAGAAACGCCTTATTGCTAATATTTTTATATTGCTAATATTGCTGATATTTTGTTTAAGCGTCCCTTTAAGCCCTCTGGTTGTGTGTATGTCAAAAGAAAAGTGAGTTGAATGTATAACTGAATTTAGTTTACGCTGTAAGATCGTGAATTCGGCAAAATTATATGTCATCTCCTATTTATAATTAAGCAGTTTTTTACGACTTTTTCAAGAAAAAGAATTATTTTATGATTTTTTTAAAGAAAAAAAATTTCATCACTCCTAAGAGTCAATTATTTATTGCACGTTAGTTTTTTTTTTTTAATTTTTTTCAAATTTATTTATGATATGCATTTCAAATCATAATCTCTTCCATTGGTATGTAGAGGAAGTGTGAGCAAAAGAGTATGAAGAATGTTGCATTTCTTGATCGCTTTCGGTAATTGCTGCTGTTTTTTTGTCAAAAAGGTTCATGATTTTTATGTCCTATTTTTTAATGAAACTTATTTCTTGTGGAACTTTTTTTCATTGATTTCTTCAAAATATCAAAATATGAAATGTTAAGGACAGTGTAATATACTGGCAGATTACTCAAATAATTTCGTGCACTCCTATTAAGCGCATTCTCATTTCATTGGTTTTTTCTCAAAAAAAAAAATCGATTCCATCGTTTTGGAATTCATACCGGAAGCATTTAGGTTTGTGCTTCCACTTCCGTCTTGTTGCGAATGTAGATTGCGGCTGGCGTCCCTTTTTTCTCTCTTTCATCTTCTAATCGGTATTTGTCCTCTCATCGTCTTCCTCAATTAGGTTTTTTTTTGATCTTTTCGCATTTCTCCTCTTTGATGCTCTCATATATTTTTAAAGAGATTTTTTAACCATTTTCTATTTGCTTCCTCTTCAAATGACAACGATCACGTTTTCGTTCGTTTACTTTCTTGTTTTCTTTCACACGTTTCTCTTGTCTGCGTGAGCATGCACTATTGGTAGGAATGCTGAGAATTTATTGAACGAAAGGCGGATATTTTGAAGGATATATTATTGCTGCCCTCTAAAATGCCAAATGAACGTCATTGCGAATGTACTTATTGCTTTCTTCAAGGTTCGTTTTCGACATTACCATGTACTTCCTCGTTTTTTAATTGCTAAATTCTGAAAGTAATCATCATAACCCTCAAAATCGCTTTCGCTCTTATGATGGTTTCTAAATGGAGCATTACGTTGGGCATTGTTTTGATGGAAGTTATAGTCATAACAAACGAGAACTGAGGTAATTCCAACCGTATATAAAAGTAATTTAGGGGAACGAAATAATATATATATATATATTTAGCAAAAAATAAAAAAACCATTGCAAAAGTTTACGTATTGTGGATGAGTTTTTGGTAAAGTCGGATTTTGGGACAATATGAGGATATAGACTTTTTACCTTAAAAAGAATATGATGGTTATCACGTTCGCTTTTTACGAGTGGTTTGCACCTTGTGGACAAATCATTTCGACCGTTTTATGCATTTCGAAACTCTTTATAAATGTTCTTATTTGAATGTTGTTCTCAAATCCAAGGGCCATTAGTGTATCCTGGATTGCTGAAGCGATTATTTGATCTAGATGACAGGACTGGGAAGGAGGTTCAATGAAAACGATCTGAAGTTATGGAATAAAGAAGAAATTTTTAGTAATGAAGATGAGTTTGATGTATGATTTATTGATACTCTCTAAAAATTAAAGAAAAAAAAAACTGAGTTTCAAGCATTTTCTCATTGCAGTATATAAGACCCTGAATACAACACTAGAATATTTCTTACTTTTTAAACCCAAAAAGTGACCTCTAATCCCTGGAACTCCCTTTTTCTACAAACCGGTGACTTCGATAAGCAGTGTATATGTAGCTTTATTTGAGTCCGATTTGCTTTTATAAAAAAATATTTACGTTTCACTTCTTTTTCGCCTAAATAAAATTTATCTTTGAACTAAAAGAGAGAGGCAACAAGTGAAAAATTGTTTCTCTTCGGAAAGACATGAAAATTATAGTTATCAATATGTGTTCACTTTTCTTATGATGAGGTAAAATCTGGATTTAGTTGAATGATCTTTTTTTCGCCTAAGCGTTAAAATATGGGAAATGGTGGGGAGGAATATGTGCGAGAAAGAAAGGGGACTAGCCTCGGAAATTTTACGGATGCCCGTCTTATGCGGCTTAAATGAAAAAGAATTTTTAATATTCGATCAGAAACTCCATACCGAAAAGCTATTATTAGTGGTGAGGTATGTAGTAATTAGCAACGATGCACTTTTTCGAAAGCTGCTTTCTTTTCAGTGGCATCTTATATGATAATATCGAATTTTAAATTCATGATGCCGGTAGATTACAATGCGCTTTTGCAAAGTCTCCATCACGTGGCGATCTTAGTCATAAAGATATTCATTAAGGCTTCCATCTGTCGACAAACTTCTTGGAGTATCTATTTAATTGAAGACGATTAAGGGAAAAGTGTTATTACCGTAAATGGCTGTAACTGCATAAGTGGGTGCGAATTGTTGTGCGATGGCAGCAGTCTAAGTGTTGTGTGCGTGCGTTCGTTGAAACGTGTTCTCTCTTCCTCTTTCTCTCTCCCTCTTTCTCTCTCATGCTATGCTCATTGCCTCTTGTATGAGGAGTGAAAGTGGTTTGACGTTAAAAAAACGACGATGATTGTCGGCAGTGGTGGATAGATGGCTCCAGCAATTTCCGGTTGATTTTCGTCGCGAAATCCTCTTGCTACCTCTACTCACGGTGACGAATTAAATGATCGTTTATATTGTTGTTCTTTCGGACGTACGGATCATTGTTCATCCGTCGTCACCGATCGCCACTGTGCGTCAACGTCCGGTTGTGGTATAAGAGCCGACCGCGGCTACTTCGTTTTGAGGAGGATATACGCGTATGTACTACGTTTGGACACACCTTAAAGAAAGTATCACATCCTGTAATATACAGTATACGGGTTTTGCTTAGAGAAACGGTAGGAGAAAGGGATAGGAGGGGTTGAACACAGTGCGGATAAGATCTTTGCGTCAAATCTAAAATTTGTCCTATTCACACTAATATATATGCAACATGCATTGCCACAAATGGGAAGTATAACTAGCGTACAGCTTGAAAAATTGGAAAAGTAATTAGCCAAAAATGTGATCGATGAACAGCAAACAGCATTCTATTTCTCCTGGCTTTCGATCAGTTTATTAATTAAACTTTTTTTCATTAAGCGATCGATGTGAATAAATTTAAAATTGGAACGGAATGTTGAAGGTGGGAAATTTTTATGAGAAGTTCGATAGGAGAATTTTTGAATAGGATTTAGAGGGTTTGTTAAGATCGATCATGAGAAGGGATGATTCTTCCTATAGCATGTTGCTGGTTTAATGGCGTTTCCTATAAACTAGGCGTAGTTGTTTTTATCCGCTCATCCACATTTATAAACAAGTTTAAAGTCCCATTTCGACAACACTTATTGAGAGGAATTATTTAACGAATTGATGATGATGTCATTTCTCGCAGCTCTTTTTTTTTATAGGGGGGGAGGGGAGACAACTAGGGTGCGCAATTGCATAATTCTGTTGCGTTTCATGTTTGCAATTTGCTTCGATTATCAGCTGTGAATTCATTATTTCATATAATGGCGGTAATAAATAAAATCAGCTCGAGCTATAGGAATGCGGAACTATCGCCGTAGTCAAGAATGGATCAATACCATGGGATTCACTTCCGTCTTTATTAGTCAATCTCCGCATATTTTAAGGTCCAAAAAACACATGTTAAATCAATCGCTTTATCGCACTTCTGCAGTCGTCTCATATTATTGATTATAATTTTGATGAATGATTTAATATATTCACTGAGGGTTATTTCGGCAACCAGTTTTCTCGTGAAGCTTGCGAATGGTGCAGAGCAATTCCTGTATTAGATTGCTTTAAAAGTTCATTGCTAAGTTTAGCCGGAACTCATTCGATCGTAAGTGTGCATTTCAGCACCGAAACCAATGGTGAGGATCTGCGTGCCCTGGTTAGATATGCAGATGAATTTGTAGAAGAGTATGACTCCCGAGCTGCCATCTATTGATTATAAGAATCTTCGAATCCAAAGTATGACGATTGAGGTTAAGCCGAGTATGATCGTTTGTTTAGACAAGCCAGATGAAACGCTCTATTCGAGAGAATTGCATGCGTTGTTTGAATCCGCATATGTCGATCTATATATACTATGTGCATTTTAGAGAAGATCGTCTCATGCGATCGTATCTTAAAGTGGTGAGTTAACTGTTGCGCGATTTATGTGCTTGAAATTCGTTATGCAATGGCCATTGCCATACCATTGAATTTATTATGCGTGTTTATATTTGATAAGACGCTCGCGATCTGTGAATCGAAGATATATATGTGAGAATAACGGATGGGGTTGGGGGGTTAGAAAGAACGGTAAGAAGAGGGGGGGGGGTAGTATTTATGGGTTATTGGGTGATAGAAGGGAGTGAATGTTGGAGGTATGTATTCGGCGTTACGTTTATGAATTCACCGATAACATTGGAATGATGATGACCTTGTTTTATGCACTCGATTGACGTGTTCCGTTTTCCGCTACTAAACGTTGCAACTATGTATGACGCGTTGCACGAACGGCCGGTATCGTCTGTCAGTTTTACGAGTGGCCAACAACGCCTTACGAAAGAAATCATCTTCAACTTGACGATAATGGGATGCAAGAGTGGTCAAGAGCCATTCTAGATGGGCTAAATTCAAAAGTGATATTAGTTTTATTGATCACATGAGCTGAGATGAACTCTCCAGTAAAAAAGAGATTTCGTACTTTTCTGAAAAGACGAGAGAGATACAAACATTCACGCTTAGTCTGCCCTTCAGTATTCTCGCTGAGGTGAGACAGAGGAAAGGAAGGGGGGAACGGGGAGGGAGGAGAGGGGGTCATGCTAAATTTTCAGATTTAAAAGTTCGCATAAAAATTGCTCAAATTGAGAAAACAAGGAAAAAAAGCAACAAGAAAAATTGTGAACGCATCTGAGAGATGCTGCACTGCCACTCATCGAGGATCCGGTTTCATCATACGTTTTCTAATGCTTATTCCCAAACTTTGTTTTTTGTATGTGCGCTTGAGACGGTGTCGGATTGAATATGCGTATTGGATGTAAAAAACCGAGTTATACGATTCGTTGCATCCTATAATGACTGACTGTGAGTCGTGAAGTTCTCATATGAATTAACTATTTTAAGTTCGAATGTTCTTTCCGTAAGCGAAATATGAAAATAACTTTTTCCGTGAAAATCAAATTATGAGTGATAGTAAAATATTTAATTGGTCGGCTAGTAAGTTAATCGAGTAAGTAATAATGCATGTCGTTATACCGTTGATGGTTTTATTCGATAACCTATTACAGTTTCATGAAAGTTGGACTTAAGATTACCTTTCTTTCTGGAGTAAGTTAAACTCATCGGAATTCTCTTCATATTTCTTAACTTTTTTGTTACATCTAATATTTTAATATTATCTGACATCTTCACATTGTCGTGAACATTGACTGATAACGAATACTGAGTCCTCATAAAGTGTAGAGGTTGCACTCCCTGATTGTAACATTGGTGATGAACTTCGCATTCGCCCTATCCACATCTGTTCAGCTTACTGCAGTTGCAAAATATATTTGCCTTGGCTCTATTTTATCGTCTTTGAGTTGCACATCTGTGCCACTTTTCACCATTTTTATTGTTCTAATGAGTTTTATTCTTCACAGGTAGCGTGGGAGGGAGGGAGGGGGAAGGGGGAAAGAATATTGTTTGGTAAGACAATTTTAAGTATACTCCTTTTTTCGGCACTAACATTTTCGAATAGAATAGAAAGAAAATTAGGTGAACTACTCGTTTCAGTGGCTATTGAAAAAGCCGTAAATTGGAACAAGCAGAAACGTCACGCCCTATATTATTCAAGCTACCTAAAATCGATAATATAATTTCTTGAACTGAGTGAAGTTGTTGAAACTGTCGGCCCTTTTTCGACAATGTGTGAGATCCGATGAATGTAGCCCAGATAGAAAGAAAATTAGGTGGACTACTCACGTTATATGAAATAACTACTTGGTCTGCTTTCACATAGGTACCACCTTCCCTCCTCCCCCCCCACCCCCACC
>JPKZ01001879.1:363505-375139 GCA_000803305.1 Toxocara canis
TTCACCGTTGGACCTTTTGAAGTCAGCGATCGATAGACGAGTTCCAAAAAATGCTTCCAAGCAAATGAACTTTTCAGTCTTTACATATTTCAGAGTTTTAGCGAAATGGTAAAATTTTTAGAAATATTTGTTAATCGTGAAAGCGTTAAGTGAAGGTCGTTACATTGGACGTTTAGCGAATAATCTTGTTATGAGCGTTATGAGCGTCTCCATCCTCCAAACAAAACTTCGACGCGGATTTTGCACGCTTTTGTGTGCTTTATCTTGATTCTGCCGATTTGCGTGCAAATCGTATGTTGTTCCCGCAAGAAAACATAGAGCGTGAACTGTTCGATGTGATTTCCTCATCAATTGCTGGTTGAAATGCGTTCAGTCGCTGAGTGATGTGACATATACTGTCGTTCAATAAGCTTACAGCATATGACGTAAGCCATAGGGTGAATATAATTTGCAGTACATGTGGATTATACGTATACTGAATATATCAAAGTATATATATATATATGCAAATTAATAAATTGAAGTATTAAAATATGCATAAATTATTTGCGCTATATTTAAAAAGAGAAGCGATATTATGACGACAAATGAAGTTTTCCATTTTGCAATATTTGTACATTGCTTCACCTGTATACGTATCATGAAGCGATACATATAGTACAAGCGTCAATCAGTAGCAAATGCCGCCTCACCGGATCTAAGCGCTTCCGAATTCTTTGCAGTGGGAATGTTTCATGTAATTCTGATTTCCGAGATTGACTAGGTAATGTTTCTTCGCTTAAAATTTTTCTCATTTGTAGTATTTGTTATCGGCTAACAAAAAATGCATTAGGAATGATGCCCATGTTTTTTTTTGACTTATGGTCTAGAGAGGCGATATTATGATGGTATATTTGTAGGTACGGTATTAGCTTGTTTATTATCTCCTTCCCTCAAACGAAAAAAAGACAAAAAAAACGGAGAAATCAATAGTGAAGCTATGCATATGTCACCTGGTCGATAATCTTAGTTCATAAAGATTTGCGCATTAATATCACATGCTAAACAATGAAACATGTTGAATGATTTTGCAAAAAAATAGTTTCTTTTTTATTTTCAAATTTGAAGTGCTCCAAATTGGTCGTTAAATTATGAGGATATCGCTGGATCGGTTATACATTTGATTATGCAAGTATATGAGCAATGAACAAAATTCATCTCTAAGAACTTTCTTTTTTAGCCTATGATTGTAGCCTTTTATTTAGTCTTTCGCTAACATTAACTATCGATGTAGATGAGCAAACGTAGTAAAAGTAATTGAGTTCGATCATTACAATTTCGATCGTAGGCAAACTTTATTAACAAAAATACGTGCAAAATAACAACTGAGCACTATTTTTGATAGTTTCATGTGATCACTTTGAAGTGTTTGAAAAAGCAATGCGATATTTGTTGAAGTCATTGTTTGTTGAATTTGTAGTGAAGTGATTGGCCATCGATCATGCGAAAAAAAAATGCCTACACAATCATCACTGACCTAGTAACGTGTAGTGATATCACCATTTTTTTTGATATGATTACTCTGTTATACAATTTACTAAAGAAATAATATGAAAACTATACAGCGCTGTAGTATAGTACGATTTATTGCTGTCACCTTATACCCCAGTATAGTATCGTTTTTATATCATTAGGTATAGGACAGTATTTGTGCCAGAAAAGACCGATTTAGTGGTCTCAATTTAAGCAATTTACCAAAAAAAGTTCCTTATTTTTTGATGCACTGATATAATTCGCATCGTTATACCACGTACATATACATATATGCATATACATATATATGCATATATATATATATATATATATACATATATAAATTATCTATAAACTCATTTTGCGCGAAGCTTCTTTATGAGTGGCAATGAAATTGACGTTAATTCCGCTATTTAAATAGTGCTTGGCGTTCACGCTGTAATATCGTTTCTATTTTTCCAGTTGCGTTTGGATGTATGAGCTTTGGGAAGGGATTTTGTGTTAGCGTCTCTATGACAACGATGGGTAAGTATTCGCAGTTATGTCGGTCTAGGTAGTAGACAATCGCTGAGTATCATTACATGTTTTATTGTGCTAAGTTTTTTTCTTTCTTTTCATTTTTGCATGATTCAATCGTTTCATCAATTGCTATCGATTTAACTAATTCAAAAATGAAAAATAGCAACCTTTGATCGCTTCATTATCAGGTAGCGTGATTTTTTTTAGGAATTAAAATACAACAATTTGAGTGTATATTATTCCATTTGGAATGTAAATATTCATAAAAGAATGATTAGTGCTGAGTGACAAAGAAGAGATGCGAAAGAATGAGGTGAGATGAGCAAGGAACGAGCTTGTAGAGGAGAAGGACGGGTTTGTGTGCGTTCAATGTCCGGTATATGGGCGCGAAGCGGAAAAACGACTCAGCAACGCTTCGCTGCAATGCGCACTTTTTCTTTTTTCATTTCATTTTCATCGAATGCCGATCAGTCACCTTCCACTCACACATACACTCACACACATACATACATACATATCCATTCTCTCATCCGCTTCTTTACTGGTTCCTTGTTTGCTGCGATCGTTTTCATGTCTTCTTTCTAAGCTCTCATATGAGCTTCATTATATCGTCATCATTCGATGCTGATCCGAACTTATGGTTTTAAAGCGAAAGGCATGCTCAACGTTACATCATGGTAAATGTTCAAAATATAACTGAGCGTCGTAATTTTAATACCGTTTATATTTCAAACTGTTGCCATTCGACTTTCATCGATTATGGTGGTAGCAAATAATTTCCATCCATGAAATCGACCTTTGTGGAGCAACTGAGTTCACAAAAATGAAGGATGAAACAGATGGAAGAATAGAAAGAGAATGCAGCTACATCTTGGAAATCCGGTTACGTGATCAACTCTGTGTTGAAATACAATTATGAGCTTCCTTCCTGGATGGCATATTAATCCATAATATGTAGCATTCGAATATGTTTGTTATCGTAATCATCCGATTTATTACTGATTTGGGATTGCCTCAACTTAACCTCATCGCTTGAATTTTCTGTTTTATTTGTTTTATGCAGTTAAAAACCAAAAGAAACTAACGTTATGATTCAGGACTTTTATTTCTTCCTCAAAAAGTCAGACTCGTAGTTTTTTTTAAAACTTTTTTTTGCTTTTTAGTAACTTTTAACCTCTAGTTATCATGCTATTGATCCATTTACTTCGCAGTAAGTACGATCACTAAACGAATTTCACTACGCAGACTTTGCCGCATTGTTTATGCTCGAGAACAGCTTCTGCAATAAGAGTCAATAAAAGTAGTGCGCTGATGTCGATCATTGATCATCTGAGTGGAATTCAAATTTGATAAGGAAACGAAAAAAAAGGAACGGAATGAATTCTTCCGGCAAATGGTATACGTACGTTTATGAGTGAACTAAGCTAATTGACATCTTTCTTGCTGACCCAAAAAATGCTCTAATTAGCTCCTTTTTTCGACATTTCTTTGTGTGTCTCCGACTGTCGTTGTGCTTTTTTTATTTCGCAAATCGTTTAAAATTAGCGCATTTATGAGGAAATTCTTTTCGATACTTAATTGAAATTGAGAAATTTTCTTATTCACTCAGTGCATTTCATTGAATAAATTGTTGTCCGAAAAAGGTCGATTTTTTTGAAATTGTTGTTGTTAATTGAATAAATCGGAAAAAAATTTAAGTTGACGCTTTATTTAATAAATTCGCCACAACAGATTTCAGAGACCGCACAGCAAACATGGAATTAACGTTAGAGGTGTGCAAGGTTAGGGGAGGGGGAGGGATGGGATATACCAAATTCTTATCTCCGCAAAATTTGAACCGATCATTGTACTATAAGGTCCATTACTTTGTCGCTGATGTTGCCGTCATAACGGTGAAATGCTCAACACTTGTTTTATTACTGCGTACAAATATGGTCCCCGTTGTGGCTGTTTTTTTTACAGTCGATTTTTTATCTCAAGACGCTTTACACTTGCATTATACGCTGAAACATGTTCAAAAGTCTTTTTTTTTGAATACCTAGTGATTGTTTTTGTGCGTTGCATCAGAGGATGAAAGTAACCAACCAGTGATCGGCAGCCTAGAAATGGCACTCAAATGGCCGATCGCATATCGCATTTTCTCCCATCTTCGATGATGCATTAACGATAAACTGAGTATTGCGAAAACAAATTGTTTGTTCATGTTATCACACTGGAAGAGTTTAGAAGGAAAAACAGAAAGTGGAAGTGATCGCACAACAGTGTAAAAGGTGATCGGATTGAAGTGATTGATTCGTTTTTTTTGGATCGACCATTTTCTCCCATCTTCGGTGTGTTCATTTCTGTTTCATAGCCGAGATATCTATCCCTCTACGGCGGTACTTTCTCGTTACTTTACTTTGCATGCGATATTTGTGTTAGTCGCGTATTAAATCGGTCTGTTAAAACGAATGGGCATTCGTATAGATAAAGGATCTTTTCCTAGCTTTTTCCATTTCGGATAACATTTGATTGCTGCTTGTATGTCCCACATGCATAGAAATCGTTCTTGGCGAGTGGGGAGAGTGAGGGGGGAATATATGAGCCACCAAGAACTGGAAGGCGCTCAAAATCTTCTACTGCGAAGGAGGGAAAATTGACAAGCTATGAAAAGACTCCGGTCGATCTTCATTACATCGTCGACCATATTTGAATATGCTTCATCAATCTTCAACTAATTCGTAATGGATGGCCGTCGCATAAAATTTCTCAATTCCTATATGACCTGCACGAGTAAAGGCGCTTACTCGAAACGCGATTTTTACCTTTCTGTGTGGGTAATTTTGGTTTATTTTTAACCAGAAATTTTTTCTTAGCTTTCCATGTCTATCTTATCGGACCAATAAGTTCTTAAATTGAATTATGTTTCATGTCAATGGATCATGACGCAGGCTGATCCAAGCGAAATCCAGTATTATAGAATTTGGAATCCTGAATTCAATGAAGAGATATTTTTTAGATGAAAATCACCTGGCTATATTTTTAACATATCTTTCTATGAGAAAAACTGGTAAACATTTCGGAAAAAATGAATTTGTAAGCCTAGAAGAGAAGTAATAGTATGGCAACATTTTTTGACATTCATAAATCTGATAGCGTTCACTCAGATATGCTCATATGTATGTTTATTGTATTATCGCAAATAGAAGTTAGCATTTCAGTGAGGCACCACTTGAGAGATTCCTCGAAATGAACTGTTAATGTCATGGATATCTCACAAGAGTAACAGAGTTAGTTGATCCCTAAAAGATATTAAAAATGTTTAATTTTTTTCCCATTTTACCCGTCAAATATGAGCCCATAAAAGGTGTCATTAGGTT
Organism: Toxocara canis; assembly: GCA_000803305.1. Classification (NCBI taxonomy): domain Eukaryota; kingdom Metazoa; phylum Nematoda; class Chromadorea; order Rhabditida; family Toxocaridae; genus Toxocara; species Toxocara canis. The sequence goes on from JPKZ01001879.1 coordinate 368,896, forward strand.
GCCAATATACTGCAAATATAGATAATGCATATTTTATCGAATAACACACTTTATTGTAATTTTGCTAAATTACAAGAAGCAGTCAACAAAGTCATTTCTAATTGTTTATTCATGGCAAACACCAAAAAAAGCTGCTATAATCAAGCACGTCGAAGTGGCAAATACCGTTAGGAGACTGTAATGATTCGAAATTAACAAAGGCAATGCAAACCAGCAAACGAACTCTTTATGTGATACGTTATCATTTTGTTATAATAACGATATTTTTATAACAACGCATTTTGTTATAATAACGAGCGCAAATGTTAGTAAATTATTAATAGTAAAGAGTAACGTTGAATTGATATAAATAGAATATTTAGGGAGAACGGATAACGTGGCGTATCATCACTATTCAATATATTATCCCCAAAGCTTTCCATATTAGCTACTTGTAGCATATGCTTGTAATGCATTAGCGTGAATTGATGAAGGTAATTGTTACACCATTGTTCTGCTATAAATTCTTTTACTAACATATTACGCTATTTTTTGTAATGAATTTTTAAAAAAAACTGCCTCGATTATTGCACATAGGTTTTGGCATAAACCACTGCGTTACTTCGAAACCCAGTACTGTCGCTTTGTATTTATGTCGTCTTCGAGCTTTCTTGTTTGTTAAGTTGGACGAAATTTTTTTCTCTTCGTTCCTGATCTTCCTTCATATTCCGAATCACTACTAGTAATGATCGCATTGACTCAGTTGCTTTGGTTTTTTGGGATTCCAATCGTGCAATTTTTGGCCATTTTTGCTTTCAATCCTACTTTCCAAATATATTTTCTCATCCATTTGGTTGTCTCCTTTTTGAGGTGTACAGTTTCTTTGTTGTGTTTGCTCGTGAGTGAGTGAGATGGTGGGGGGTGGCTGGCCTTTATCCTTTCGGGTCACGCGTTTGCCCCATTGTGGTGAAGCAAGTTTCTGAATAAGCCAGCAAACGATTTCGTCTCGTTTGTTGTTTTTTTTTCGCTAGCACCATCCATCCATTCGAACGTCTTTCATCGTCATTCTGTTGACTCTATTCGTTTCAAGAATTACCGAGAGAAAAAACACTTAACGCGAAAGAAAGCTATTTGCAAACACGATTTTCACTAGTTAGTTTGTGGGTATACCCCGTAGAGGCCATTTACCATTCCAGCGGAACTCCCATATCATGTTTTTCTTCATTCTCGTTTTCTGTCTGTCCTATCATCCGCTATCACACACGATTGCGTCATTCAAATGCCCATAATACAATCGTAGTATATCGTCTGCTGCGTCAATGATTTCATTGGCTACGGCCGTTAGCTAGACGTTATCGAAACATAGTTGAAGATGGAACAGATTCAGTAATTGCAGTATTTTATGCTCTACGAATCGCTTCGATAATATAAGCGTCAATTTTATCAGCATATCGGATGAACAAATTTATAATAGCATAGCAATCATTTGTTTTTTTTTCTTTATCGTTTTATTTATTTTATAATTTTGACTGAAACGTAATTGTTTTTCTAATCAAAATCAACACCTTTAAGATTGGGGATGAACGGATGCGAAAATTCACGAAATACTTGTTAATTAAAAAGTTTTTTTGGAATTTTTTTTGGTTGAATCAAAATTTACATATTATCATTTTTAGGAGGGAAATTGTCGAATGAGTTGTGATTTCAGATGCGCATCTGCTAAATCCATGGCTATCGGCAGCGTTACTCTATCCGAACTGGGCGACATTGGGTGCGGCGGCTGCGGCTTCCGCACCGGCATCGCTTCTTGATTTTTCATCGACGACCGCGGCTGCCGTTGCGGCATCTAACAGCAATGCTGCATCAGTTTCATCGTCATTTGGTTCGGCAGCTGCCGCATTCCCATCCTCATTGCATGAAGCGTTATTTGGAAACGGTAGCGCGATGTCAACATCGGCAGCCTCAATGCCTCTTCCACCTCCATTTTGTGGCATTCATCCCCCGACCTCAGTGTTCGAGATTAGACGCTTCAGTGAGCCCAATCCCTCACCTCATAGCTTCAATGCTGCTCGACGAAAGAGCCGCGATGGTATATTTTTTGAATGTTTACAAATTTGTACATTACTGCTTTGTTTTCGAGACATCTAACGTTCAGAGTTCCAGACGTGAGGCTAAAGTCCACTCAGTCGAGGAGCGGCTAAATGAAAAAAACAACAAAACCGAATCAGTCATAAAAACGAAGGTGTTCTGATTGACGTCCACAACTTGTTTTGGAGAGTTCCACTTGGAACGTGAAATATGAGAAATAAACAGTTTTGCAAATGAAAAGAAAAACAACATAATTTTCCGTTTGTCAGTGAGGAAAATATATTCCTCTTGAAAATGTGCTAAAACTTTACTGTTATTTCTGCTTTCATGGATAGATAAGGTGGAATTTGACCTGGCGAATTCCCTCTATCTTTCACCAAGTGGATGAATTGAGCCAATGGTCGAGGATTCACGACCAGTATTTTCAAGTGTGCTTTTAAATGTGAGCACTTTTTTCCACCCCCCCCGCCCCAAAAAAATAATTTTTGTTACTCAAGAAAAGATCACCTGTTCCTTTTCCATTTCGTAATCAACAACAAAATGAAATTGTAATCAGTTTTTTAACTTTCAGGGCAAGTAACATATTTGTGGGAATTTTTGTTGCGATTGCTGCAAGATAAAGAATATTGCCCCAAATATATCAAATGGCTGGATCATAGCAAAGGAATTTTCAAACTGGTCGATTCGAAAGCCGTATCACGTCTTTGGGGGCTACATAAGAACAAGCCGGGCATGAACTACGAAACGATGGGTCGTGCATTAAGGTTGTACCCTTTGCAGCAATCAGTAGTTAATTTATGCTGATATTTAGCTATAAAAATTGAAGGCATTTCCTTTAGATGGTGTGAAAACTACAGCTAGAAAAATTTGTAACTTTAAAGCTTCATAAGCATTTTTTTAAAACTTTCTTTTGAATCGAATTTGATTCATTTTCACGACCGCACGAAGAATGAGGCAGACGAAATTAAGCACACGCTTCGTAATCAAAAAATGAATAAAAAAATATCTTGAGGCTCATATTTCCATTGTGATTCAATTAACCGTATAACTTCTCAAGGTTCTTCCTCCTGTAACCTCATCACTCAGAATTTTAAGAAACCCTCTGACAACTGCATTCGAGGTCATACGCTGATTCGTTTCCCTCAGACAGCTTGATTTTAGGAAAGACATTTCAATTCTTTATTAATATTATTTGTACATATATATATGTATATATATATGTATATATATGCATATATATATGACCTGTACATATATATGTATATATATACATATACATATATTTATATATATAGGTCAGTACTTATGGGCGTCACTGGAAATAAAGTCATGCGCAGTGCGGTATCCTTCAGTGGTTATATCGCTAATGTTTAGGCGATTTAGTTTCTAGGCGAAAGAAAATCGAATATGCATTTCAGGTATTACTATCAACGTGGTATTTTACAAAAGGTCGATGGTCAGAGACTTGTCTATCAGTTCGTCGACGTACCAAAGGAGGTCGCATTTAGTTTTTTTTTAAATTCCCTCTTCGAAGAAAAAAGATTGCAAATGTCCGAGAAACTTTGTTTCATAAATTAACTCGAAACGCTTTTGAACAAATCGTAGAAAAAAAATGTGCAAGAAAATGTGGTGGTTTTTTCACTATTGATCGCAAATATTCCTCTTTTTTTCTATCATATTTCTTTGCCTTGTAGTATCTCTGTGCCTTTTCTCACTCTCGGTCAGGATGGAAAAAGTCGATCGTCATATTTCCTACAGTTGCAATTACGGTATGTCCGGCGGTTGTTCCGCCGTGAATTCATTCGTTGATCTCTCGTAACAAATGATCGCTGGGTTGGTCGCGAGTGAGAGAAGTGCTTTTCGTATGTGACTGCTCTGCTTTTACGAGACACTTCGCGTAATTTGATATATCCTATACACTTATAGCAGATCTTATTTTGTTGTGAAATTTGTGAAATTAGATTAGTGTAGGTGATGCTTAAAGATAAAATTTGATTACGGGAATCTGTTAGCTAGTAATCTCAATGAATATACCAGTCTCCTTATCAGGTTTTCGAAGGAAGCACTGATGAGGATGCACAGTTTGAGGTGGTCGACTCGTCGAGCACACCCGCTTCCGATATCGGTTCAGGTACGTCAGATGCACCAGATGACACGTTGCATTTCGATACTGTCGATTCACCCTCGGATGTGACCCACTGCACTTCATCACAGCTGGTGGTTACTTCAGCAGTTGAAATGCCTGAATCACGACAGGTTGCTTGTCCTTAAACTGTTATGCATGTGCGTTTATATCATTTTATTCAGCAGTGCTGTAGGTTTGCTCAGTTAGCAATAACCATATCTTTATCATCTGTGCAAAACTCATCGTGATCATCGCGAAAATGTCGAACCAAGAAGAAATTTTGTATACTATTAGCGAATGAAAAATGAGTTGAGTTTTCCAGTTTTTTTTTAAAAAAGGTCCTCTTACATTTGGTTGCAGGTGAACTTATTTATTTACATAAATATGCTGCTAATTTGTCACACACTTCTATAGCCATTTTTGCCAGTGACTTATAAGTCTTAGCACTGCTGTTTTATAAAATCGATGACCCCGTCACATTTCCGATTCACACTTAAACATTTTATTGCGCAGTCGTTTGTGTCACCGTGACATAATTGGTATTCCTAATGTGCATCTATTGGATTCTGCGGTCGTTGTTGCGGCCAGATTTACTCGACGATATACTGTGATCGGCATTCGGTACTTTTTAAATTATCGTATTTCTTTCTGAATATTTATTGTGCCTTAGAAATCTATGCGTACTTCTGCTTACCGTTAGTTCACTACCGCATTTCTGCCATAGCCACGATGAACAGCTAAAAGAACTGGGATGTCAAATTGTTTGATGGACGTAGCACAAATGAATGGCGATGTCTCTTACCCTAGCTCATTTTCCACAACCATTGCTTTAACTCGGAGAAAAAAAAAGCAAATGAAACGATATTTTCAACTTGAAGATTTTCAGGACAGCCAAACATTTTTTCAGGATAATCAAATACGTTTTTGTCGATATAAATATCTCGTATTCACATTAATAAGTGTTAATATAAATTGCTTTCCACAACCATTGCTTTAACTCGGAGAAAAAAAAAAGCAAATGAAACGATATTTTCAACTTGAAGATTTTCAGGACAGCCAAACATTTTTTCAGGATAATCAAATACGTCTTTGTCGATATAAATATCTCGTATTCACATTAATAAGTGTTAATATAAATTGCACCGGAGTTCTATCAAAATGAGACTTTGAAATTAGCATATAGGTTATACTGTGCGCATTCGACGACAAAAAGTAAATCATCAGTAGGGATTTTTTTGGTATTTCGGAGTGCTTTCTTAACTGTTTGTTTTAATCAATTGTTATGTGTTTTATAGGCTTCAAATGTGCTTCTTTTATCAGTTGGGGTATGTCATCACTGCTGGCACTTAATCCTCTATCTTTCTTCACTCATCGTGGACCATCCGAAATAAGCTTAGGAAAAAATCGATTCTTATCATCGAAATAGCTCTCTAACGATAAAGTAGTAGGGGAAATTGTTTTTGTTTTTAAAAAGTGAAAATTAACAACGATAAATGTAGATACTTTGCTCTAAGTTTAACAATATACGTTTCTCACAGATGCGTCCATCATGTTTCTTAACGAGCTGTGATGTCTTTCGGATCAATGTTTGCCCATTCTTTTTTTTTCTATTATTATTTGAGCGTTTTCTGTTTTTATCGTTGTATGAAAAAAAAATTAGCTAATTTTATTTGTTGAAATATTGTTACTAACCAATCAATTGTCCTCCTTAAGTTATGCACTTATGAAAACTTATCATCGCTTCTTTATCAAATTTATCATTTTTATGAGTGATCTATTTTGAAACGTTACGTCGTCTACAGAATCTATCGATATCTAGCAAAAGGTTGCCAACGTTATTATGGGAATATCCTCTTATGGTTCGAATTTCACTTTACGAAATTTATCGAATATGCACTTTTCAAAACTTCCGGTATTTAGAAAACACTAAGAACTTTTCTCGTAATTTATTTTGTTAAAAGCGCTTGTTTTTAGTGAGAACTGTTCCCTTGATTAATGAATTTTTGAATTCCTACGATCCTCGATCCGAAATAGAGAGAGCGTTGAGGGAGC
>JPKZ01001879.1:375928-391056 GCA_000803305.1 Toxocara canis
GGGGGTGGGGGGGGGGGGGGGGGGAGGGGGGGGGGGGGGGGGGGGGGGGGGGGGGGGGGGGGGAAGGAGAGGGAAGTAATATTGTTTCGAAATGCATAGTAGTACTGGCGAATATATACGTATTGCCGTTGAAAGCAATGTCAGAGCATTTGATACCTTTAAGGCTTATTATTTTAGAAAATAAAAATTTGAGTATAAAACTTCCGTTGCGAAGAGCCTCCTTTTGGGATTTTTTGAGAACAGTTTTTTGGAAATGCACGGACCGTTGGCCTTTTTGAGCTTCATCCGCTGTATTTTCCGACTGGTACTTATTTCTGCTAATTAAAGATTCAGGTCTGCGCCAAAATGGGAACCGTTTAGCTCATTCCTCGTTCACATCGTTCCGTTTTTTTTTTCATCGACCGGAAATTCTGTGCACAACAGTCGGCCTCTTCGCCATCGTGCCGCTCTTAAAGGCTATTTGAGCAGGTGTTGCTAAATTCTCACGGAGCCTTTGTGTTATATGTGCCTCGTTGATAATTAAATGTGCAAAAGTTTCTATTTATTTTTCGGTGCTTAACAAGCCGTTGCTATGAACCCATGTTGTGCGGGGACCGGAGAATTCACTAGACCGTTCACTCCCTTCCCTCTCTTTCTTCCCCCTCCCCTCCCCTCCCCTCCCCCCTTCCCTTCCCATCTCCCTTTTTCCGATCGCCGACCTTCTTTGGAAGTATGAAGCCCTAAGTCTCCGCAACAGTTTTCGGCATACTCCTGCGGCTGACTTCTGTTATCCAGAGTATTTGGGTTAGAGAACTTTACTTTTGAATGAGAAAAAATTTCAACCTTGAGACGTTGGGATTAAAGTTCCGAGCGTCTAAATCAAGCTTCTTTGAAGCCTCTTGCCCTTCACAGTGCTTTCCGATACTCCTATTCAGAAACGTTCGTCGCACAATAAATAACTCGTATGAACGATAGACACGTTGAATTGTATTTATTTGGTGCATCTAATAACATTTATATACATCTATATTTATAAGTCACTTCAACGAATAATATATCCGTTTTCCGTGTTGTTCGCCGCCACTTTCTCGTGCCGTTTTTTACGCGTTGATTTGATTTTCATCCAAACACCTTCACAACAGTTCAGAAGCAATTCACTGTGCAATTGCTTACCGACGCTGTATTCCTCTCTGCAAAACTCCCAATCGAATACACCTTCAGAGGTGATTTAAAGAATATATCAGCCTTTAAAAAAAAAGTTTCGCTAATTGCCCTCAGCAGCGGATAATCTTATCATTATCTATAAGCCGCCCATAACAGAGATAAACAAAGACCGCTAACGTCAGTCGACGAGCCGAACTCCTAATCAGTTGTCTTAGACCACCTTCTAGTCGTTCGCCGAATTTAGATTTAAAAGAACTCTCGACCGAAAACAGTCGACTGCACAGCTCGAATGAAACATCATTCAGCCAGCCTCTCCCCCACCTCCCCCCATTAAAGGCACAAAAATTGTGAGCTCGCCTCCGCCGAAGTCCTCGGACGTGCTGAACTGTATTCATCGAAATAAGCACCATTAAAATCAACGCGTCTGCGTTTCTTTTAGAAACTGTATCTTTTAGGAGCAGGACATTTCCTTTTCCTGCCTCAACTTCAACAGAAACTTGGACATTTTAGTCTGGAAAATTATCCTGAAAAAACCGAAAAAAGCGAAAGTAGTCTTACCTAACAATTTGCATAGCTTTCTTGAAACAATATTTCTGGGTCAAGAACAATGCAATATATAATTTACACCTCGAGATCAGTACTGGATCGCCCAGATCGAACGCAAGTCGTAGTTGGCGCACTGATATACGACCCGCTTTCTCGGCCTTAAAAATAACCCACTACCCGTACGATATTCACAAGAGGTATCTATCATTTGTGCATTGTTTATTTAATCATTATCCTCAACCAATCACTCAAAACTGCAGATGCTACCCGCCACTGCGTCCCATCCATAGTTAGCGTTCTTCGTTTTCTTCGCCTTCCTACAAGCCAAACAAATAAGTTGCACCGCAGCCTACCGCACCATTATATGAGGGGCAGAAAACCTCCCAACCACCTCCCAATCATAATTCCTGCCCTACGTTGCTAAGAACTAAGCCTACCTATTTTTACAGAACAACAGAATTTAAAGAAAAAGAAACATTTAGATGACCAAACAAAACCGTGTCGGAAATAATAACCATCATGACATTAATTCTAGCCATTCAACACATCATCAATTAAAAGCACATGATAGTGCCATCAACGCGCAAATGTCTTACTCCCACATCATCTAGAACGGTTATTAATCGATTGCATACATGATAACAAACGTACAAAGTGAGAATAGTAATCGCCCATAGCCGAAAAAGCTCCTCCTAAAGTCGAAAGAACCCATAAATGGCATTCCATTTGCACCGAACGATATACAATTGAGCTGATTCTTTCATCCCTAGAAATCAATGAAATGAAACTTATAATGGCATTAATGCCACAAAGAATAAAAACCTAAGAAAACCACTATCTATCGAAACGTTCATGAAGTGATAGGAAATCACAAAAAGAAAATTTATCATTGCAGTGTTTCTTGATTGGGCGCCGAAATGTGCCAGTTTAGAATTGATTGAAAAATGAGAACACCCACGTCCCCCTATCCTCCCCTCCCCTCACCCCTCCCCCCTCCGTCTTCCTTTCTCCACATCTATCTACTATTCAAAACAACACACCAAATTTTGCCCTGCTAGCGTCGAAAATCACCTCACAAGAACCATTATCATGAGCTTCGACGAGAACAAACGTGGCATTAAAGAAATCATAGGAGCAAAGGAAGCCAACCAAGAGTAATCAATGCTATCGAATAATGGTTCATCGAGATGAAACCGCAAAGTGATAATCTGAAATGAGACTGATCGAACAAAACGAATAATACCACCGATGACGTTCCCCACCAACTGTAGAGATAGATAGAGAGACATATGGACGGCGTGGGTAACTCTGATCAAAAAATAACAGAAATCAGCCATTTTGCAGAGGGAAAACAAGGTTTAAACAAACCTCTGTTGCAAAATTTGTTGTTTTTATTGCCTAAATTTCGGCATTTTTAAGTTACACTCATTTATTAGAATGCATTAAAAGTGGACCAAAGTTATCGATTGTAAGCTAGTCAATAAGATTATTTATCTTGATTTCCACTAAACTACTTAATTCTATTTCTCATTCTAGGTTCTTATTATTGCTTTTAGCAGAAAAGAAAAGTGTATTTGGGATAGCTTATTCAGCAAGGATGCGAGATTACTTGTCAGTTATATCACAGCCTATTCTTATCAATGTTTTCCGTTTTCGATGGAATCTCTGTCACTGTTAGGGGCACTTGAAGGCTTTAACATACTTTCACCACTTTTAACCTTTACGATGACGATATTGCGTCTGGAGTTAAACAATGCTTTTGCTGCCGATGATTGTAAGCATTTTTACATTGCCCCTAAGAACAAACCTATTGCCGCTGAATTATTTTATAAGCCGATATGAGCAGTTACTCAATGAAGTGGCCAAATGCAGTATCTCCTAACAGTCGTTCAACGACAGCTCAACACAATGCCTAAGACGCTCGAGTATTATATGCATGAGAAAAGAGACTAAGATGGAAAGTATAGGATGCATTGAGATAGATACGAGACTAGAACCTGAGTCTTACACTGGCGTCAGCCGTACCTAAAATAGCTACGGCCTTATAACACATCAGATCCTATTAACGCTACGGCCAAAGGAGGAAAGTTTAATGGCCCTCGTACAATAATAATTGATCTATTACTATTTTCTTTCAGATCCCAAAATTTAAATCTCTTAAAGCAAGCTTACATTCTCTGGGCTTAGAGTGTAGTCCTCCGATAAGCGAGCAATAAACAGGTTGATAATATCCAAATTATGCCATAATGTTGCAAAAGTCGAGCGAAAAAATCTTTGAGAAACACGCCATTTAATCGAATAGATAGATGGCCTAGTCTTACAATTGGTGCCTTGAAGATCGTCCCGTTTGCTTTTGTTCACTGGATACAAAACCATCGTGAATAAATTCGTCGAACACATAAAGGTACGACATGTTGCCATATCTGTCGCCCATGATTCGTTTGCCATCGATACGACTGTAAGCGAAAGCTTCAAATGCCTCTTGTCGAATATTTCGCACGACTTCCCCCTACCAAACATACTGAGATTTAAAGGAAGTTTTTTCTAAAGATGAAGACTTAAAGTGCGATTTTCGATCGTATTGGAATATGTTCATTCGGCTCATTTCGGACATTCAGTCATTTCCATCCCAAATGAATTCGCCTTTCGGCTTTCGTTCACAGTGGAATCCGCCTCTCCGACTGCAGTAGGTGATTTACTTCATAAACAACCGCCAATCATTTTAAAAAAAAAAGTAATATGTTCGGACATTCAGCAACCTTTTATTCACATAAAAATTTACGAGAAAATTCTGGCAACGATTTGTGCGACGACGAAAAACACCGAAAGAAGAATTCATTTGCCGATTGTACGACTCGCATAAAATGTATAACGCATTTATTTACCGATCTCATGTGTTGTAACTGTGCCAAGTGAATTATGCAAGATTCCCATCATAATGTCGTTACTCAATACGAATAATTCAATCAAAAACGTCTTTTGGAAAAGGTAAGCCAAAAAAGCAGCTCAGTGCATGGACCGACTATTTAAGCTTGAAAAATGATGCAGAAAGCAACTTCGTTGAAAATTTTATTTAAATTTTCTTTTAAAACAACACCAATCAACAACCGAAGTAATTACGTTCCCCAATCGCTTCTCTAACGAGTTTGAAGTTATCGCAACTGAACGCGAATAATGCATTTGAAAAAAAAACCATTCTAATCCTCTTCAGAAAAGATATATATATATATGTATATGTACATATATATATATGTATGTATATATTTCGCTGAGCAAGCCCAAACGCTAAAATATGATCCATCAAGACCACTCAACGTTCTTACCTGATTTTCTCGATAACGCACAGCAAAAAAAAAACATCCTTGAAGATGGAAATTCAACTCCTTTTTTAACTGCTTACTTAATTTATTTACTGCATGAGAACACTGCTGCCTTCTATTGCATTTTTCAAACATAGGAGGAAAGACGGGGGTAGTAGCTCAGTGGTAGAGCTCCCGCCTCTTACGCGGGAAAACCTGCGTTCGATTCACGGCTGCTTCCCACCATACCACTGACAGCGGAGCTAGCGCGTGGTATTCAGAACAAGCTAAAACAGCCGAAGGAAATCGCTGTGCTCGGCGTGTGATTGCATCTCAGTAACAATCGCACTGAAGGCCCGGGAGGCCTTCGAAGTCCTTGAATCTTTGAGCTGAAAAAGCGAATTATCGTCCAACTTACTTCACATTCCCAACGAGCAGGTCATAACTTTTACCTATCCGTTTGGCGATATTATACATGTATATATATATACGTATGTATACATGTATAGCCAGACGGATACCGCTTCATATTATCGTTAACAGCTAACAACAAAATGCATTAAACCACAAAAAGCCCTACCCTACATTCGTTTTCAACTAACAACAAGCATTCGCTGAGTTGGCTATTAACGAATGTAGATAACCACAAAAAAACCAACAAACAAACAAAAAACAACAAGAAATAAGCTCAAGTCGATGCATACAGCATATATCATTCCAAAAATGAAACCCTAAAGCATTCTGCGACCAATGAAAATAATGAGCTAATTAACTTCGATGAAATTATATCATTACAACGGAAACGATGAGCAAACGTGTCAAATAAGTGTCACACCGACAAATATCTCAAAACAATCTGTTAAGAACACATACATAACTATACCTTATTCAAGTGTCACTAATTCCATACACCATATAAGTCGATACTGATGCTCACTGCAAAACCCCTACTTGATCGATGAAAAATTACTAAATGCAGAACTCGTTTCCAAAATACGAATGTGAGATGGACCAACTAACCCCCTCGGACACCCCCCCCCCCCTTCAGAAAAAGAAAAGGAAAACGCAAACTAATGCACAGCGTTTATTGACAAATTCAGATTGTGCACTTAAACTGTGCATTCAAATTTCACAAAATGAGCCTCGGATTTTGAACATTCCAGTAAGCGTTTTTTAAACAACATCAACGATCTCAAATTACTCTTAGATATTTACGACTAATTTGGAAAAAAACTGTATAAACTAAATATCATCAGCAAAAAATCTAGTCGTCTACATTTCTTTTTTATGAAAATTTTATGGCAAAATGCCAGAGAAACATTCATCGATAATCAAACATTTGAGAGTTCACTCCAATACGCAACTTGAAAAGTGATCATTTTGGCGCACTACATAGAAATTTTTGAGAGAAGAAAATGGCATAAATATTTACTAATAAAGATACATGTCGCAACATGAAGTAGTCACCCCAAAAAAATGTAACCATGTATTTGAACAATAAAAGCTAATTACATATATAAAACCATACATGGCAATCGCATCCAAATTATGATATAATCTGTAAGACCCTAAATGCACAATGTGAGCGAAAATTGTCATAAAAAATGGAAAATAAGCACCAAAGAAGCCAAAAATGAAATGCTCCTAAATGAATTTCACTGAAATTTCCTTCAGAATTCCCAGATTTGATGCACTAACAAAATGACCGATTGCGAGAATCACCTTAAAAATCCAGATTCTTGCGAATGGTGACAGCAGACATCTTAAGAAGCAATAAATCACTGCAAGTTGACGAACAAGCCCTACCTTTTAAGTGGTTCAGGATCCCTTTCCGAGTTAACTTCTACTTCTGAGATGAACTGCTCCGAGTCAAATATCATTATCGGTGACATTCTTAAATACGGTAAGCAAAGTGTACAGCAGTGTACAGCTGAAATTCATGCGTTAGCAAAACGCAATTATATCTTCATGAGTCGAAGCTTTTTCAGCGTATGAACAAAGAAAGCAGGAAGTGGCGCTCGAATATTAATTGTTCGAGAACCAGGTGAAGCCACCGGTATGGACACTTCACTGAGGTGAAGATACATCGGTAGACGGCGATACTGATTACCTGAAAAAAAAAATAACGCAATACACTGAACACTGTCTTCAAGTCACCATGTACACCTCCCCCTCGCCCTCCCTCCTTTTAAGTCTGGAATGGTCTGTAAAAAAAAGACGAAAGACTTTTTCAAGCAAAAATCTTCTCATATGGTAACCTCGTTAGAAAAAAAACCATCTTTTTCCAAAATAAACAAATCAACAAGCATACCCGTCAACTGCAAGCGACGCATAGTATCGGCCGGTAGTTTCGTAGGTTGAAATTCATTTTTTCCACTATATTTCGCATCTCCAATAATCGGACAGCTAAGACCCAAACCAAGATGAGAGCGGATTTGATGTGCGACATCTAAAGACACAACCAGTTCTATTTGGAAAGTATTCATAATTCATATCCTCACTCACACCTTTAGAATGATTTCAGCAAACGCAAAAAAAAATTGGTGGAAATAACACACATGACTCTCCAACGTTAGCAAACTACTAGAGTGGTAAGTAGTTCATAAAAATGTTCAAACATAAAACCAAGCAAAAAGTTTTTGCACAGAACTTGTTCGCATGAAAAAAATAAAAACGAAACAAAACCGCTACCATTTGTAACGATACATCGCAGGGAAGAACATTCACCGTTATCGCTAATAACTCGGTATTCGGTTGTCGTACAAAATGGCCTAATTTTCGAACCTGGTAGTAACGGCCGCATCTGAAATACCAGCCCTTTCCAACATATACGTATAAGTTGATATATGTGTGTATACGTGTATAGATTCATGCACATATATATTCTTATTCTTGTTCTTACCGCTCGGGCCTTCAATGCGATGTCTGGGTGTTACTGACCATCCGTTCGACTGTTGTTAATACCACCCGCTAGCTGGGCTGTCAGTGGTATGGTGGGAAGCAGCCGAGAATCGAACTCAGGTCTCCCCGCATGCGAAGCTGAGGCTCTACCACTGACCTACTGCCACCCGCACATGTATATAAGTATTTAAATATATACATATATATGCACACACATATGTGTATATATGTTTATACATACATATGTATATATATACATATTTAAATATATATGTATGTACATATACATGTATAAATATGTGTATGTAAATCTGTATGTGTATATAAATGCATAAAATGAATATATATGCGTGCACATATATATTATATATACATACATACATACATATGTATATGCATACACATTATGTGATATATACATATATATGCATATATACATATATATGTTAACGCCCATAAAACATTTGTTAAATTCCGAGCAACCAGACGCGCATTACCACAAAATTAAGCTATCCAGATTTCTGCTATTAGTGTGCGCTCGCTTTTCGTTACTGCGAACACTGAACAAGAAAAACGAAAAAATCTTACGATGAAGTTCTGCTTGTAGGACTTTTTAACGAGCGGAATGTTGATAATTGCCTCACTCTCCTCAGGCACACCCCTCACTATCGTTCGATAGCGTTGTTCCACTGCACCTTCTCTATACTTCTCAACAATTGTTTTCTGCACCGATGAATTTCTACAAAAAAAAAACCTTTTCATTATATTTAAAATATATGTTTATTATAATTCAGGATACATGGTTATGAAAGACATGAAGGCCATTACAAGCCACAGTTTCTGAAATTACCAACAATTTCACCACTTATTCATTTTGATTGCCTCTCTATAGCAACCGAAGCGCTCAAGTCGCTCAAATATCTCAATCAACCATAAACAAGAGCTTTTCAAACGGATGGGCCGATCGATGATTTTAAAAAAATGCCCATATCCCTCAGTTAAAAACCACTGCAACCAACATCACCTTAGTTCCTTTCCTTCGGCAATCGAGTAATTTTTAACGGTTCGTAAAATCTATTTGACTCTAGAAATTTTAAACTATCAACGATATAATCTACGAGTCAACAAGCAGCTTAGAAAAGCAGAAAAACCTACTTCGCAAGAAGAATTACTCCTGTTATGCTTTTGTCCAACGATTTCACCAAGCAAAGACGGGGCACATCAGGTGCGATACAAGCCTTTATATCTTGCAAGATACGGTCCATCTGCGCTTGACCTCGCTTAGCACCAGAATAGGCCATTTGATATGGCTTATCAAATGCAAGTAGATCATCTGCAAGAACATTTTAACATCAATGATAGAGAGTTAAGTGACCATCATCCCAAATTCAAATTGCCTATACTCTCTATAACATCATCGTAAAACTATTGTTTACTATTCATCCCTGTAGTACCAAACTACCACTGGTTTACATAAGGAAAATCGGTTCCTTAGGAAAAAGGAATGGAGATCTTCAGACCACATAACAGCACCTATTTTGTCTCACACCATAATTGAGGAAATTCACTGCCAAGGATGAACAACTAAAAAGTTCACAAAAAAAAAAAGAAAGATAGATTCCCGCAGCTTCTCCGAGTGATATTTCTGGTCAAAACATCAATGCACTATTTGCGTATATTTATAAAGCTTACCATCTTCGTAAATGACACGTTTGCACATCATTTCTACAAGTTCTTTATCGTTCATTTTCCACACTGGTTCGATCAAATTGCGAATCTTATCCAAACCGTTCACCTCATCTTCCAATACGATTTTTGGCTGCAAAAGTCAATGGACCCATCTCTCATTAAGAAAATAAACTTTACGAGTGGAATGGTGAAATGGTGGTTGATGGAATACGAAGGGGAGCATCCTACAAAAATATGACGAACGATGATGAGAAACAATCGAAAAAGGCTTTGATAAATCATGAAATACGAATAATGTCAAATAATATGATGTCAAAATTCCACAACTAACTAATAACTTTACTTCAAAAAATTTCAGTAACGTGGAATTTTTTCGGGGAAAGATTGTCTTAACAGATATAATCTATACATTAATTTAACTGACTTAACAGATAAATTATCAGCTTAATAGATATAACCTCCTTACGGATATTTAGAAGGAGCCAATAAGAAATGTTCAAAACTTAAAGAATAGTATTATTTCATCTTCCCGAATTATGTCAGCATCGGATTATTTTTAAAGCCTTGTAAAAATTATATTATAAGCATCAATTCACTGCCGAACACAGCTGTGTTAACTGAACTGACTGTGTTCGTATAAGACATATGTTACACACACATTCTGAAAAGGGTTGAGAGAGCATAACGGTTTAACAAACAAAACCTTTGAAATAACGACACGGGACGACTTGTTTGCAACTTCTAATTTTTCTTTTTCGGCTCTTTCTTGTCCAGGCCTTTGTAAGTGCTGTTGACTGATTATGGAGAGGTTATCGACGTTAGAAACACCAAGCATTGACTGGTGATTCGGATTGTGGGATAGCAACTGCTGTGAGAAATATGCTATTTCATCAGTGGTTTCTTCGTCCGGTTTCATTTCTCTCATCCGTTCCATGTCACGCTTCTTGTCGATAATCGTAGCTGTGCTTTTGCTGACTTCTTCACAGCCACTACTGGATTGAGCTCTACAAAAAAAAAAAAAAAAAAAAAGGCTCTCAATTCAAAAACAGACGCTCCATTAGTAGAAATGGCTTTGCTCGAGAGATAGAAAATTCGGGAATAAAACGACCATTACGCAAATCAACATACCAACAGCAGAACCCTGCAAAGCAGCTTCTTCTTCTGCAGTGAGCGAATATTTTTCAAGAAATTCATTAATTACCACTTGCTTCCTCTACGATATTGCGCATTCGTTTTGGCGGTGAGAAAGAAGCTCCGGTGAGAAGTACCTGATGTGTTTTGGACGCTCATCTAACGAACTTCTTTGGTCCTCTAGCCTTGAGCTGTTTTTCGCATGGCTAGCTAATTTTAGTAGCGCCCCTGAAAACGGCCGGTAATGTTTAGAAAACTAGGGAATAAACATAAGACTAAATCAGTACTGTTTCGGATTTGCAGACGCCGAGCTAGAATGAGATAACATATTTGAACTTGAGGGGAATTTTAGTGTGCCTCGACTCTGGTCATATTGATGATCCTCAGTGTGCGCTCTAGAAAAAAAGTAGCACAAAAAATGTGCAACAGTATGATCGAAAGCCGCTTACTTGTCTGTTGGCGATGCAGAAGGGGTGTAGGCAAAGTACTGTTCCTCGATAAATGTGGCACCGTCAACGGTTTCCATCTGATTCTCTTCCTCAACATAGCCATTCAATTTTCCAAAGTACTGCGCATCGATGAAGTCAGTGCCAGAGCGCTTCTTCTTTTTATCGGTCGATTTATTTAGCATATGCTGTGGTATAGGTGAACTTGTCGCATATTCGATCCCAAAGAAGTCGTCTTCGTCTTTATCCGCCTTCATCTGCAAACATTTGGTCATAGCTATAAAGGTTCACCTCACACCGATTAGATGCGCTCACCCGAAGAGTGGAATCGAAGAAAAAGAATAGTCCTTATTCACATGAATAACGAAAGTTGCACACGGCAGCACGATAGGTAACAAAATGGTACCAACGTGAACTGCACATATGTACCTGTAAGAATCGGAAGTAATGAGCACGGAATTGTAAGGAAATGATTTGCACATGTGCACAGACAAGAAGCAGAACCATTCATGTGACTCAATAAATTAAATGAGCAGCTGTTCCGAGGTCGAGTAGAATCGATTAAGAATCTACCTGTACACTGCCCTCTTTAATTCAGTCGTCCATCTGGATACGCGAGTTCTCACAAGCATCCCTCGAATTCAGCTAACTCCATCGATGTGATACCTTCCTTCATATAATGTCTGTTCAAGTGAAGTGTTCCCTCAAATTTAGTCCACTTTTTAAGACGCTACCTTACATAAGCCACCCTCTTCCTAGCTAAAATGGCTGTGATCTCGCAGTTAGGACTGGGAAATCCACACTGGTCTTCACATACCTCAGCCATTCTTGGAAGTAATCCTAAGAATCCCCCGCAACATGGACATAGCACTATCAAAAGTATCAGATAGTATGAATAGTTGGATGCTTTCCAACAACCGTTTAAGATAAGTCATTTGAGGACCAAATTTGCTGTTATCTACATTGAAGCAGTCTTGACAGCAACATCCGCGAGAATCCTCTAACTAGAGCACAATGCGGTATAGAATATTAAAATGCATAAACCATAATTCTGGGTACCTATCTTGTGTATGTGAGTTTGGTGGAAGGAATAAGGTGGGGAGGGGGGAGGAAAAGGATGTTTAATATTTTCAGCTCGGAAGCTATTAAAGCCATACTTGCGGAAGTTGGTACAGATGATGCAGTAACGTTTTGCATAGAAGATGTGTGCCAGCCTTCGCAATTTTGCAAAACCTATAAGCACTCGAAAACCGTCTCCAGAATTTTGTCTCGCCTTTCACAAGCTTACAAACGGTCGAAGTGGTGATCCAGCTAAAAGACGAGTTTTGTTGTCAGAGTCGTTCATTGTCCACCGGTCGACTATTTCGCACTCTCGCTGCAACAGTTAGCTACATTGAAGTATTCGCGCATCTGGTTGGTCCGACCGACGGAGTTGCTCAAGCACATATCGTAACAGTTTCGTGGCGCGCATTTCTGCATCTCCAGTTGCTACTTGAGGTGCGATGCTTGAAACGCCTCGGGCGATTTCAGCATTGATCGCACGAAAATTTAATGCTAGAAATGTGCTTATCTGGTTCGACGCTAATCCAATAAGCTTTCATTTGTCACGATAGGCCAACGAATAAGTTCAGTTCAGTTCGAACGGACGGACGGCGAAATAGGTGCCCGCAGTTTATTCGACCGATGAAAAATTGTCGTTACAGTCAAGCCTAATAAAGTACCTTTGTTACCTTATGAGCCCCACGAGTATAGTGTTATATTTAGACGAGTCCATAATTTCGATATTCAAGTATGCTCTGAAAATAGCTTCCGTCCGCTGAAATATATTCTGGTCAACACTTCTGTTTCGGAATTTTTAAAAAATTTTTTAAATTTTTAAAATTAAAAAAATTTAAAAAAAAAATTTAAAATCTCATTTCACACGCGTACTGGAACATCAACATTGGCAAGTGTAATTATGCATAATTGTATTTGTCTATAGATTTGTGCGTGCTTCCATATTCATTAATGTTGGTCACACTCGGGAATTTGCATACTTCAAACGATATACCCCGTAGGTGGTGGTGACACTTCAGCTTGCCAAAGTGGTAGATTGAATTTGAGGGTGGCAACTTATGTAAAGTGGCGTTTCCGAAGGAGCGCTCACTCGACAATAATCCGATTTTGTGTATCAAAAACACAAGCCAACAACGGTCGTGGTTGGCAAGTTTCATGATCATAGCATTGTGCCGGCTGCTCTTCATGAGTTAAGAAATTCGACTGGAACGATCGTTACCTTCATGCGTTTCGTGTATTATGCTAAAGAAGACGATATAACAAAAATGAAGGGTTCGTTGGATCAATTGAACTGCTGTTTTGGGAGGGCATTCAGATCGGAGGTGGAATAAATAGGGGAGCAGTTGAAGGGGGATGGAGGGAGGGAGTAGGGATGGGCGAGAGAGAGGAAGGGAAGGGGGGGGAGGGGGGGGGATAAGAGATGAAGAGTGCGGTGCTGGCCAAGATTACCTTTTCCAACTCAGCCAATCTATTTAGCAGACACGTCGCAAAGCGACTAGCAGTGTGGCGGGCGTGCGCATCTGTCAATAGCACGCCGCGTGCTCATTTTAATGAATGGAACGCCGCATCGAGCCCCACTGGCTAGGCTGGCTTGCCTCAGCTTTCATTCATGTCTCGGATAAGGCTTCGCCTAGCTCGCGTCATCTTTTTAATTTTTCTTCCGCTTATGCACCGTTCGATTCGTGGTGATGATCGCATACTGAAAATGAAGGGAGGTCGAGGCGCTACGACGAATTCACGCTGAGCCAACAACCTTAACCACAACTCCATTCCCAGCCCCAGTTAACGATCCGAACCAGACCCCAACCCCAGCTCTCCCGCGCGACCGCAACTCACCATAGCCCGAGTTCTTCTCAGCAATCCCAACCCTAACCCCAACTCAAGTCCCCACCACCCTCGACAATCCCAAACTTCCTCAATCAGTGGTTTTGGTGGGTACGCCATGAGGTAATATCACTGATTTTCCACTGAATTGAACTGGTTTTTTGCATGTCGCAATAGGTGGTCAATTTTTTTGAAACAATGTTGTATGCTATCAAAGCTGCTAACGAAATATTCGGTTCAAACTGTTAACCAATATTAAATCACAGATGGTTGTGAGCACTTATCCAGGTAAATTTTTTCTGGAAAAAGATGTTATATTCAGGAGCTCGATGAGAACGCTTCAGGATTGCAAAATTTTACTTATTCATTTATTTATTTTCTTAATTAATTTATTTGATCCTCATATTTATTTATTCGTTTGTTTGTCCGTTTAATTAAATTTTTGGCTAATTAATTTGCTTGTTTATCCCTTAATTTATTTAATTGGCTTAGTTCGTTTAATTTAATTTTTTAACTTATTTATTTATAATTTAGTTTATTTATTTATATGTTTATCGTTAGCATTGGACGGAAGCCAAGTAATACTCATTAACATGGTCATGCTGATTGCGATCGAAGTTCTGCATAGCAAAAAAAATTTTAAAATATCTGCATGTATCTATTTGTATCTGGAAAATTTCTACAAAATATTTGCAAAAAAATATCTGCCTACTAAAATTCTAGATTGTAAAAAGTTAACAGTGACTAGTGAGACAGTTCTTTTGAAAGCTGATGGAAATGAGCATTGGCCTATTGCTAACAAACATATTTTGGGCAGTTGTTATTTAGAACTTCAGCATATATTTGTTGGGCTCTTCCTATAAGTGGTTGAATAAATGAAATTCATATCCACCAAGCTTCTCTTGTATATATGACCTGTGACTAAAATTCCTTCATGATATTATTTGTTCTTCATGCTTGCGTCAATTGTGGCAACTATCACATAAAAGGTAGGCCGAATGCTATTCGTATATATATGTATATATGTATATACGTACATATGTATATATATATGTATATATATGTATATACATATATATATGGATTACACATA
>JPKZ01001879.1:403232-431505 GCA_000803305.1 Toxocara canis
GGGGGGAGGGGAGGGAAAGGGAATGGGAGAGGCTGAGACCGTTTTTTCCGGGGATTTTACGTTTTTAGGTAAAGTGTTTCTGAGTATACTGTTGCACTGGTGTTGCAGCCGATTTCCAAATAAACAAATAATATGGAAAGAATATATGGATACTTTGAAGCGAAATAATTTACGAGGGTTTTTAACAACAAATTCATTAACATAACGATATTTTTGTCCCATCAATATACTTCAAAAGTATTCTCTTCAGTTTTTTTATTGTTTTTAGCAAAAGGAAAAAAAAATTAGTCGGGTTTTTTGTTTTCAGAGTTGGCAAAAAATGTCTGGTAAATGGCGTTCAGATCGATGCTCAGTCACGTCGATCAGTACGGATCAGTGCTCGCAGCAGACGATTTTGGTTGCCATTTTAAAATTGATCGCCACACAGCCCACACTACTTATACATCAGCGAGTACGGTTCATACACAGTCTGAGATTTCGTTGACAATGTTGCCTGAACTGTAGTATTTTTCACTTTCTACTTTGATTTCATTATTACCTGTTAATTTGCTTAATTACCACTCATATGTTCCACGTATCTAATTGGAGTGTAACTTGGCCACTGCCTTTAATGCGCAATCGCTTTGATTATCCCACACTCTTCCCAGCAGGTTTTTATCACAGGTCATGCAACTTGTGCCGATCTTGATATTATTTTGGGTTTGTTCTCCTTTCGACTTAATTCATGATTATCACCGAACAGGTTGCGTTTACTAAGCTGCAATTATTGAGAAGTCTTAAGTGATTCAAATTTTAAAAAACTTTCAAATGTTTATAGGCAAATGAGGAGGAAGATTCTATCGAGGGAGTGGTTTCGTGTTTGGTACTCCTTATCGATCATCCGCTTCTCCAGACGTACTGTATGCAAGCGTTGCTCTCTCTTCATACAGTAATCCCACAATGGAGTTCACAATCTCCCGAGAGAGCATTACGAACGTTTTTTTCTGTCAGGTAAAATTTTTTCATGATTATCTTCGTCGAATTTGAGTTATTTAATAACTCGGAATGATTTATAAGTGCTTTTATTAATGGCCATAAAGGATAACAAGCATCGCTTTGCGTCATGTGAAAATTCGATAATATTTCCAATCCCCTATTCCGTCAGCCTTTCTTTGTAATCAGTAGGCATAATGCTTTATAGTTTTCAACGGTTACGTTCAAATCCTAGCAAGTCTCTACTCCATCCTTCGAAGGAATATGACTTTTGTCGGAGTCTTTTTTTTTCGGAGCCTGTGCTTTGGGTCGCACTGGAGTCGGAGTCATCTCATGTTATTGTCCAGTGGTTTTCAGTTCGCATATGCTTTTTTCGGTATGTCAGAAGTTGATTCACTTTCAAATCGGCAATGCCGAGAATGTGATCAGTTGGCTGAAAGCGATCATGGAACGACGTATCGCCCACATGCGAACTAATTCTGCGCTCATTAGTGAACAAATGAGTGATGCAATGACTGCGCAATCGCTCGTCAAGTTCGAGGTCATATTTTGGGAATATTGCTCATGTTTATCTTTTTATATTCCAACCATTTTACAAATGCTTGTTATCACCTTAGAAAAAGTGTTGAATTTATAGGATTTCTGAAATTTCGGAAATTGAATTAAACGTTTGCTGGGATGCTTTCCTTGATTGTACGCAATTGGTTCGGAGCACCATTGACTCACACAACTTGAGTAATCAGAGGTAACTGTATGATTGAACTAGATAATATAAGAAATACTTAAACTACTTATGAAGCAGAGCAGAAAGGAGAATCGGATGATATAACTGCATCAATATTACAGCATGAAGATGACAATAATTTTTAACAGAATGAGTGTCGGGCGGTTTGTAAGCTCGTTTTAACACCTAGAAAAGTTGTCCTATGATAAGGCGACGCTCGTTGCGAAGACATATCAGCCTATAAAGCCCTTATTAATGATAAGATTTGACTGATATCAAATCGAGCTTGTCGAAGTTATGCGAAGTTATGCTATCACATGCAAATAATCCTGTAGTGGTTTCGTTTTCATGGTACCATCGCAGTTTGAAAACTTGGAAGCGCCCGCGGACAACCTTTTTTACAATTATTTCTTTTCATCTAAGCACCTTATACGTATCATAAGCGTCTTATTATTACGATCAGGTATCACTACTTTTCGCTTATTTAGACGTCAAAGAAATGCATCTAAGAATTGGCTTCACTGGTTGACTTGCAGGTGATGTGTTTCCTGTACTTATGGAGTTGTGACTCAGACTTAGTGTTGTGCTGTTTTTCGTTGTTCGCACTCAACGTCATCCATATGTCGCTCATATCACCGTCGATCGATTCGCAGGTTTCACAGCATCTCTCTTCCACATCCAATATTCACACGACGGGTCGCGTTGCACTCCAGAAGAGCGTTTGTAGACGACTTCGTACTCTACCAAAATCGAATACGGCAGTGCATGAGGTGCGCTAGTTTTTTTTCCACCCACTTCCACACGGTTTATCATTTTCTTCCCACCATTTAATTTTCTCAGCGGGTGTGCGTGAAGATGGGGACTGCGATTACTGTTTTTCGGGGTACATCATTCGCCAATGGGGTACTACTTCTTCCAAACAATTGGTCCATTCTCGTTGGTAGTCTATACCGTGCCATAACCCCTTCCTGTGCACAAAATCGTTCTCAGAACCGCACTTAGCACCATCACAAAAACTCACTTATTGCTATAGTTGTCCGTTTAAGGCGTGGCATGAAACGTACCGTATCTGGGAGCTATTCACGTCATATTTTATGTCTGGTTGCAAAGAGCATATCGATGCAGTGGAGCAACTGACTCGAATTGTCGCGTGTGCGGGCACCGATTCGGGACAGGTTTCCGTTGACGTTTGGGCGAACATTAGCGGATTTCTATGCTCGCTTAGCCATCTGCTTTACTCCACTGAACAACATCATATATCGAAGTTGGTATTTGAAAATATGTTCGCCGTCGATTGCCTTTTAGGGAACTAACTTTTTTAAAAGTTGAAGTTGATGGAGCTTATTACTCCAGGAAAAAACGCTCATAAGGCATTCTCATTTGTTCGTTAGTTGATATAAGAGCCTATTTCTCAGTCTCCGACCCATTTTTCTTTAAATGAAAAACATTTAAGGTAATTCATCGCTTTTAAGATGGTTTTTTTTCACGACACCGTTCAAGGCCGTCTGAGGCATTGGACTGTGCTCAGAATTGTTGGTTCAAAATATTCCAGCCTAAGGGTCCGGCGAAATTTTGCAAGGTGAAATGAACTTAGCTGTAATGGAGTTTATTGTATTGTTATCTCTAGTTAAATAATAAGTACCTTTCGACTCATTGTTATCTTTCCTTAAATAGCAGGTAAAAGTACTGTTCAAACTTGAAGACAACCAGAGTAAATACTAATTAATATTTTCTTTTTTTGCCTTTATAAGTCGTATTCGTTTTTCAAACTACTTTAAAAGTTCTAGCATTAGCTTTCAACGTTTCTCGAATTTGTTGGGGTTGGTTTTGTTTGAGAAGCGATTTTATCGGAGGGGATTTTTTGTTTCCGACACATTAACTCCCCGTTTAACTAACTGTTATAAACGTAGGTAAGTTTATATTAGCAATGCGTATAACATCGGCGTTATCTCTATTTAGTTTACGTTTGAATTGAAATGAGTATTTTACGTTCATAAAATTGTTATAAATAAAACCTATGAAGCCTTTAAAACACTTCGTCGATAAATTGCAAGAGTCAAGAATGCTACTGAGTTCTCGAGCAGCCACTTTAATACAAATTATCAACCTGACGGCTAATTAGGAACAATTACGAACCATAAAATTGTAATCGAACGAAAGAAATTAGCAACAAAATGTAAGAGGTAATAAATGTATAACAGTTACATATAAATGGTGCATAAACTTAAGGAATTTATGAAGTACGTCTCTACTGGTAGTTTGTAAAACATATTAGCTTAGTTGGTGATATCGTTTAAGCGTATATCGTTTTAATCCCTTGACCATATTCTTAGTTGTCTTTTAAAAGTTTTTATTGATAAACCATTAGTCAGTGAATGAAAAAAAGATAGAATAAAAAGGGGATAAGTTTTCAGTTTCGTAACGCGTTTATTGTCCGTATTACGAATGGAGGCAGTGGAATATCGTGAACCGATGTGTAAAAATGTAAAGGAGTTGTTAAGCAATGAAATGGATCATAGCCTCGACCATTTTATCCTTCACATTATATCCGTTAATCTTTCCACCTACTCTTCGGATGGTGCATTCGTTGAGCATATTCTCTATATTCTATCCAATATGCTTGGACGACGATCGGCTATCGCACTTAAGCACGAAAGTACCGTACATATTGTCACCGCTCTTTTATCGTAAGTCATTCGATCATCGCACAAGATGAGTGAATTAAGAGGGACAGATACATACAAGTCTACCAAGTAGACTGTTTTAGTTTAGAAACGAATATATTGCCTTCATTTCGTAAACAGTTGCAATTTTACGTCAACGTCATTGAGACGTTTTACTGTCCACCGCTCGTTGAAGACTGGAAGTTACTAAGTATACGAAACGTGCTTCTGATATTTACTAATAGCGAAGTTCTTTATAAATTTTCTAAGACAGAGTTAAAGTTGTGGCTACCTATGTTAAGAAGGTATTTTAGCTGTAAGAACAAAAAATCTCGGAACCAAAAAGGGACCGCAATTCGTATTCGCTTGCCTGAAAGGTCGTCATTGTTAGTGTGAAGATAGGCAGGCCATTTTCTGAAAATCAACTAAGCGAAGAAAGCTTAATGCAAGCAAGTTATTTTAAGATATGGCGAAGAAACGTTGCCGCAAAGTGAGGAGCGCCTTGCGACGTTTGTTCGTAAATTTGCGCATCTTCTTTGCCTAATCGTTGGAGGTGGATGCTCACAAAAGATGAGCGGTACGCTGCAGTCACGACTTCTCGAATATGTGACCAATTCACTCGCATCGCTCTCCGCACTTCCAGCTTCACCTGCTAAAAGGTTTTTTTTGAAAACTTTACAACTAACCAACCTAAATCAGCTAAACAATTCAGTCCATCTGAGTTAAGATGCCTAATAAGTATTACTACAAACTGATGCCTGTTGACTTGTGGGAACAGTTCAATGCACAGCATTAATGTGGAGGTTTTCATGGCTAAATCGTTGGTTTAGCTGAAATCTTGTAACGTTTGAAATGGACGTTCAGCTCATAACTGACTGCACGTCCAGTGCGGCCCAGAATATTGTGGCTTGAGGTATTTGGAAGGAGATGATGCATTGAATGTCCTATGTTGATATCTGTATAGCGTTGACGTTTATTAAATGCCAATACATTCGAAAGACTCCTATAAACAGTTTGTGCCAATCGTGTTATTGTAACGAGTCGATGTGCAATGTCTGTCTATATGAGCAAAAGTAAAACTGTAAAGGAGTTGGTTTCAGTGAAGCACTACTTCATCTGCTACGAGCGCTAACGAAGGTATTAGCTCTTGGTGCTATTCCGCCTTCATCTGGAACATTCAACAGGCGAGTTATGTTATCATTCCGCTAAGATAGCTGCTAAACGCTCAATAGAGTTTCGCTTGCAGTAATTTGCTGTGAAATTTTAAAGCTTTCTCAATGAATTATTTAAGGCTGTTACTTACATATCTCTAGAATCCTTAGAGCGATTTCTTACTTAGCATATGTGGATTCTGTATAACACTGCTGATTGTTGCACATGAACCGCCATATTGATCTACATATCCAAATTGACATGCATGGTCGCCATAAATGAGCGCGCTTGAATTTGCAAATTTCTAGGTTTAGCCTTCTGGGTGAATTTTATAAAATTTTCGGAAAAGTCTCTTTTTTTATGCTGACCCTTTTTCTCTCGGTTTTTGAGGTTGATGCTTAACGCGTTTGGCACCCATCCACTTCCTCAACGCCTTTTTTTGCCGTATCGTTTTCCTCAGATCAATTTTGCAAATTCGTTTTGTTCATCGAACTGCTTCTAGCGCTAAATTTGGTTGCCTACGAAAAGTGTTGCTGAAACGAGATAGCTGTATTCTTTGAAGGGTCACAAAACGTAAGGTATCTCCTCTCACTAAACGCAACAGTGCTAAGTAGTGAGTTTCCACAAAGATTTGTTGACCTCTTAACAATTTGTGATCAATTCGAAAAATACGCACGATATTTATAGGTTATACTCGCTTATATTAGACACGCAAGTATTGCCAGAAGGTGTTGAAGGAGGATCGCCACGAAAGAAGAGCGATGCAAAGGCGCATTTGAATGATCCGAAACTAAATGACTCGTCTCTGTCCGCGTTAGCTCAACTGATTAATTGTAACTCTGAACTCGGCATCGGCAAACTCGCTGGTAAAACAGTTTTTGTTCCAGCAAACTTTATTTATGAACATTTTCAGTCTTTTTTCGTATTATTTATCATTATTTTCGTTTTTCCTCCTATTTACCAATAATTTAATTTCTCTTATGTCCAGAAAGTTTTCTCACATTTATTAGTTTTCTCCAGAAATTATGGAATTTTTACAGTATACATACATATATGTACATTACGTATACATTTATATAATTTGCTTGATTCTGGGCAGGTTTGATCGTTATTTATACGATTTCATAGAATGGACCCCTATTTTTTTTACAATTGGCAGTGAATGGAAGCTTGAAGCCAAATCGAATAATTCTTAATCACGTAAAAAGTCATAGGAATTATTCTCCAAAAATTTCGAGGAAAAATCTACTCAGTTTCGAACCTTCTCAGGGACTTTGCGATGAGGGCCTCTTTCAGAAACTTGTTGGAACAGCGATCTGAGACGACGTGGTTTTCTACTGGAGGCGCTATGTCGTGTTTTGAAACGAAAAAGTTGTGGTCCAGGTACAGACTTCGAACTCAGAAGTCAACAAGCAGAATTGCTGAAGCTGGTCACATTAATTACTGACGATGGCACTCTTCCTGTTGTCAATTGCTTAGCGAACGCTCTTCCCAACGAGTGCATGGTAATAACTAATGATGTTATGTTTGCAGTCCACGTTGAGACATGGGTTTTCTTCTTATCGCCATCGTTGTCGTTGAGTTGTACATTCCTTTCCGTAGTTGTCTGTCGCCGGCTTGAAGGTTAATTCATGCAGGTGTCGCTAAACTACATAAGATGATTTAACAGCCGTGTACTTTCTTTATAACCTCCCCTCCCTCCCTCCCCAAATTCTTAGCCATTCTATCGACCTCAGCTTCAATGAAACCTCCTTTTGCTTTCTCCGTCCATAGCTTCCTGTTGTTAACCATATATATATATATATATATATACATAAATATAATGTCATTATATATATAATGAAATTATATAAACATAATGTCCTCGGCATTTCATGTTCGCCAAACAGATATTTGCATACGTGATTATTAAAACGGTTGTCTAACGTGTCGCTAGCTATAAGTTGTGTTGGATGCATTGGCTTGACTGGCTAATGTATGCCGAATAATAAAAAAACAAATTGCCAGAGTAGAGAACATATGCACTCACTTTTAATGAGCTTTGCCGTGACCTCGGGATATCATCTGCAAATAAGACAATTTCGAAGGCGTAATTTGTTGTTTTCATTAGTCATTCTACTGAAATAGCAGTGCAGAATGTCTAAAACGTAAAAAGAATTTAGCTTCTTTCACGAGTTTTTCGATGTCACTTTACACTGTTATGTTTTCGTTTTTAATTTCAAGTATTACGTTCTCTCACTTCCGATGCTAAAACTGTTCCCTACACGATGATTATGTATTGTATTTTCAGGATCGTTTAAGTCGATTACTTGTAATAACGTTTAGCGAGAAGCATATGTTGAACGAATTACTCTATACGGTGTTGTGGCAAGAAGCAGAAGGCGCCCTCGCAGCATCAACTCTTTTCCGAGGCTCTTCTTTGGCCTCTAAAATAATTGGCTATTGCTTCAGGTTTCAAACCGAAGTTCTTTTCTATCGTTTTTCTTTTGTTCAATTTCCTTTCCATTACTATTTAAGATCAAATTTATTAAATGCCACTAATTCCCTTATAAACTTCTGTCCGCTTAGATTTCCTGTTCGTTGCTGTGCTCAAGTCTTTGCTTTTGAAGAATTGATATTTTGAAACTGATGGCTATCATAAGATCCTTTATGAAAACATGTTTCAGAGCTTTACACTAATCATTACTGGATGGCACAATTAATGAATGCACACTTTTCCATTCAGCTTTTGTTGCATTACCGAAAGCCGTAACAGCCGTATACATTTCTTTTGTTGCATTACCGAAAGCCGTAACAGCCGTATACATTACCGAAAGCCGTATACATTTCTCTTTCCTGATTCACTTCCGGAAGTGCATTATATAACCGAGTAATGAAGAAAATTGCAGAGTATTCGGACATTGTTATTTGCTGAACACGATGCGACCACTTCTTCAGCTGATGCACCTTACACCCGAAAAGTCATATGAAATCGAGCGTGAAAGGTGAGTTGCATAAAACGCTTAGTGCTCGCAACTAAGCTTTTTGCTGGTTTTCACTGTAACTGTCATTAACGACCAAATGAAGCAAAAAGCAGAATTTCTTTCTGTAGAAGCACGTTGTCGTTTATAGAAGGAACCAAGATTTATGAGGTTTATGAAGAAGGGAAAGAACTTACGAGAAGACATGATATTACTGTAGTTAATGTGCGGTTGATAACCTTAGCTAAGGTATGTTTGCTCAACAAATGACTCGAGCGAAATAATGTCATTCAATGAAATTTTAAGGTTGACTGGTGATGCGACTGTTGAATCAGGAGTGGAAGCGACTATGCATGCAGCCGAGTTGGCCTTCTCACTAATTCTCAGCTCGGAATCGCGTTTCCCGGGACCATTGCGAACGCTCTGCCATACACTCTATCATGTTATCAATGCCAGATTCCCAAATAGTGGTCTTTCAGCGCTTGGCAAAATCCTCTTTCTTCGCTTCTTCAACCCGGCAATCCGTTAGCAGTTTCACTTATTCCAAGAACTTTGTGAAAAAAAAAAAATAAATTCTCTCTGTATGACGCTGTGTAAATGTGACGTAAGATTAATTATGCTGCGTTCGAAATTGCCGAAGTGAAATTTGTCTCTTTTTTCCGTTGGGGATTTCTTAGTGGAATGCTTACAAATTCATAAATATTTACATACTATGTTAGTCACCTGTCCTTTAAGATCGTTTCAAAACAATTGAAGGATATATTAAAAGTCAAAGCGCAGTTCTTGCATTCCATGGACTTGAGTGCGCTTCTCGAACTGTCTGCTTTTCGTCTGAATAGAAAATAACTGTTCCAGTTTCGGCCTATGAAATGCAAATTACCGGCCGCCGTCCAACACGTGAGATGTTACGTGGTTTGACATTGGTGTGCAAAATTCTCCAAACGTCGGTGAATCGTCCTTCATTCGCCAAGGAGTCTGCAATGTCCCACTTTAATGATCTCATTAACAATCGCGTTACCGCCGTCAACAAGTATGTGCAATCTACAGCTATATTCTTGTATCGCTTGGTCGTAGAATAAATCTGAAAGGAATTGAGATGAGGGTATAAATACACTTTCATGAAGTTTGAAATGGAATGCATATATGCCTTTATTTTGATCGTAAGCTTCTTAAATATCTTATCAAGTCAAAACATCTTCACAATCAGTGATCCTTGGGAAGAGTAGGGAAGAACCCTATATTCTCATTCAGATTTTTACCGTTGTTTTTCGAAAGATGACTACATATACGGATGTAAAACAAGAGGAATTTCAGTTTCCTCTCTTCGATAGCGCTCAACGATAGCGCCGTTTCGTGGCTTGAATCAGCGAGTATCATATCGTCAATTAATTTACCATTATTGAACTCTGTCCACTATCTTTTCTCGCTCGATCGCGCGGAAATTATACGCCATTTAAAGGTACATTTATTTTGTTTTAGTGTTGCATCGATAATAGTCCCATGTAATTCGTATCAGTTTTAAAAGAAAAATGAAAGTGCGATTTCGATTTTGAATTTTTCTCCTCATTGAATAAAACGATTTATAAGATAGCTTAAGGGCTTGACGCACTTATTGAATTTACCGTTTCAGGGCAGTTCGGCACACTCCAATTTGTGCTCTCGAATAGACGCGTTACTGCAATCACTTCCAGAAGAGGTCCCTTCATTACCATCACCTATCGATGCCAGTGACCCGACATTACCGTATTTCTATCAACTTCTCGATGCTAAACTTCCGGTATATGCGCTTATCATGCGCAGAATTGTGTAAGTATTATGAGAACCTTCAAGCTTACTTAAATATACGGTAATTTCCACAAAAATTTTACCTACTGAATTTGACCAGCCTTCGTATTCATGAGAGGTTATTGGTTAACATCAAAGTAGTTTTTTAAATGCATATTTTATTTTTTATTTCCTTTACTAACATATGTTTTCTACTGGCGGACAATTAGCCATGAGCGTAGAGAATGGTTCAAATTTTCGGAAGAAAATTTTAAAACATCTTAGGTTTTTTTCAACAGAAAGTATTGTCTTCCTTGATAGGAAATATAAAGAAAGAGAATTTGTCCTCCTCGCCGTTTTCCTGCACTTGCTGATCACTTGATGAACGGGTTCGTATCAAAGAGCAGTCGTTATAAGTTTGTTTGAGCAATAAGAGGTTTCATGCGATTGTATTTTTTGTTGATGCGTTCCACTCGGTGGCGTCAAAAACGATTAAACGTTATTGCGAATTCTGATGTAATTGATTTTGGAATCTTCTCGTGTACCGTCTCCGAATGGTTCACTGAGTTAATTAAGCTTAGCGAAGACAGTGAATAAGATGCGGATACACGGCAGCGAATAATGTATGAGAAGCGGATATACGGCAGCTACTATTCACAAGACGGAAACCAGTGCAGGGGCAACCTTACCTCCTTTTTATGAAAACATAGAACTGGCCAGGGGGTACGAATCATTCCCGCCGATAGGTCGGCACGATTCACCTCCACCTCTACCAAACCAAAAAAAAAGAGCGCAAAACAATGTGGTACAGATGTATACATAATACAAAACCGTATCTCAATAGCCATAAAGGAAAACGTGAAGACGAAGCGCAGATGATAGGAACCGTATCACAAAGACCAATGTGTGCTGGCATCCGTTTATGTGCTTACGTGCTCCGTTTACGACGATCGCCAGCTGAATATGCGCTGATTTTGCAAAAAGGACAGTTTTTGCAACAAATCTTGCACTACTCTGAAGGCAGCAACTAGATCCGCCAACGTGGAAAAGATCAACTCACCGGAAACGACGACGTTAAGCCAGTTCATTAAGACATCAGGCAGTGATGACTGTTCCAGCAGATAAAGTCAACAAATCAACAAAGTGTTAAATTTGTGTCGGATTCTTTCAGAGGGTATGCTTGCCTATCTCCACCATTACAGAAACCAACTTATCATTTTTAAGAGTATTTTTTTAGGGACGCAGAAACGGATTCGGTCTCGAAGGCAATCGACGAAAAATGCGCACGTGAACGTTGGATTTGTCTTTTGGATGCACTGCTCGCTCCAACTACACTTAATCCGGTTACTTTCTTTGCTTTTTTGTTACTTCCTTTTTTTACTCTTATTTTCTATTAATTGCTACATTCATAATTTTTTTTAATTTTATGAATGCATTCTTTTTCTCTCTCAAATATCTCCTATACTTTCAACTTCCATAATAAAAGTAGAGATTGTACTTTATATGGTTACTGTAATAGTATTCGCATCCATGCTCACGTTGATTTATGTGTTTTTTTTGGATTATGGTCATAAAAATTTTAAGCGATTCAAACGCTTTTTCTTTCAGCTGAAATTTCTCTCGACATCGGCTTTGGGCAATCTTGAGAAATTAATCGTTATTCATTGTTCATCGTCAATGCTAGCCATTATCAACGAGAATAGACCAGCACTGCGCAATGTGAGCTCTTTTGCTGTTTTCAGTTTTCCCACATTGTTTAATATGCGGAGTGATTTTGTGAAGGCGAAGGAAAAGAATCGCAATCATAAAGCTAGCGAAACCCCGCATGAGAGATTCATCAAGGACCTATTAGACGTAGGAGAGACCTCAATGAAAAAATATGGCCGAAGGAATGAATCTGTTTGGGAATAAGGCTTAGAGATCGGACGTAAAGTTCGGGAAACTGTTTCGCGAAAGTTAATTGTATCGATAAACGGTGCCCAAATAACGCATCTTGCTTAAGAATGAATTAAAAACCAGTTAATATTGCAGACGCAGATCGAGATCACCTCTGAGCTACCCTCATCGATAGCGTTGGATTCAATACCCCCACTGAGTGCCTCCTTTCTGCATTTCGAACCATCGTTTTCAATACCGGCGACGCTAGTCACTTCTGTTGATATACCTGTCACTGTTCACGTAAGCTGATTTCTTTTATTGCCTATTACAAAAGTGCTTTTAACTATATCGTATGTCGCGTTAATTAGTGTTAGCAACTTTACTACATCAAGTTTGTTAATACATACGATTTATGACATTACTATCAAGCCCATCCATTCGGGCTTTTAAAATTAAAGCTAAAAATCGTCAGCATACGACGAGCGGAAGTCAACCTTGTGCCAACTTGGACTAGCGGACCGAGTTTCAACTCTTCGCACTGACACAAGGAATTTTTAGCTGCTTTAGCCATGAGGGGAACCCGTGCCCTCTCAAATAGTTGACGTTGATTACGACTGTATGATAGGTTGCCTAAACCAAACGTATATGGGCCAGTGAGAAAATTAGAGTCGTTTCAAGTTTCATCGCCAAACGATTATATCAGTGTTGGCAAAAAATTCTTAAGCGGAGGAACATTTTGGTTTGGATCCGTAAGCAATCGTTGAGAATTGTTATTACAAATAAGTGTCTGATAGCACATTTAAAAACGAAATAATACAGCATTTTGTTTTGTTCAGATTGTTGATAATCTGCTCGTTATCACACAGCAACGTTCATTCAACGGTACTACAGCGACGTTGTACGATTATTATTTTTGCTGCAATTTCGAGCATGTAAGAGCATACTTTATCATAATTTTATTGTAACCTGAATTATTATAATTTTTTATCACTTAATTATTATAATTTTTATCACTTAATTATTATAATTATAATTATCATAGTTTTGATCACAATATTATGATTGCTTTATCTTAATTTTTGCTCGCTTATAGTATATCATCGTCAATCCTCAAATTAAGACCCCCTCTCGCGCCACGAATTCTCCAGCAGTCGGAAACCTGTAGAAACTGTCTTCCCCTAAATTTAGTCTCCTTAAACTTGGTCATCACATAGAGGCATCATTTCAGAGAAGTCTTTGGTCGAAGTGAGGCAGTGTTTTGGAACATATCACTTGTCTCATACACTGCCTCTTTTTTCCCGTCCCGTCCAGGCTTTGTCTAGTTAAAAATGCTACGATTCTTTGGAATGTAATGAAGCAAAACAACTAATAAAAAATATCAAGCAAACGAAAAAAATTATAATAAAACAAAATGATTATGTATAATTTTTAGTTGGAGCTGATCGAGAGCAGAGTGTTAACATTGGTTTATGGAGACGCAGTACTCTCTTTGTGTCTTGCTCAGGCACGGGTCCTACTAGATCGCATAGCTGGCGTTCGAGCTCGCCTATGTAACGATGCGCATCCTGAGGCTAACACTCACAACCGATCCAATTATCTGGACATTGCCGCACTTGTAAGTAATACGACGTTTATTATTTTGTTTTTACTTTAGCTCAGCTGAAGAAATTTATTAAACTAGAAAAATACTCACTAAACATTTTCTGAAAATAGAATTTTAATATAAATATGTGTTCAGTGACGGAAAAGTTAATGCTACACAATATAAGCTTTCTTATTTAGCATTGTTGGGTGCGGACGTTTATTTATAGGCAATAATCAATCTATGCGAATGGGATGTAAGCGTGCGTGCAACAGCGTATCGTTTGTTATGTTCGGTTTGCGCTGCATTAAACGTCCCGACAGCAGCTCGACTTCAGGTTTATTTTCTAATTTTTTAATTTTTTTTTTACAAATTACAACCACTATGCAAAGTAGGTGACTTTTATAAGGATACTATAGCATTATGAAAAATAAATATGTATATTTCAATCTTTGAAAAGATTGTTAAAAATTTAGCTTTTAGGATGCTGTTGGAATTTTTTTTCTTCCTTCGATAAAACTCAAGCATTCACTGAGCATTTTTTTCATCAAGGAAAAATGAGAACCACTTTGTTCGCAATAAAGAATGTTGTTTTTGGCAGAACACAATGATGAATTGTTGCTAACGAAATTCCCCAATGAATTTACGAAATTTTCTTAGAAAAAATCGGCAGGCGCTCTAGCCGATCGATTTGCAAGTTTGATCGGTTAATTTTAACTTTTATTCTCTTGTTAAGGGGAAGCTGATTGGGCTGACAGGGTCCGGCAGTCTGAATTCCACGCCACCAGATACGGAAATATTAAAGAATCTAGAATAAGAGGAACTGAGAAAAGTAAGGTTGAAGTTGATGTTTGATTTCAGCAAGATACGCCATGTCTATTCGTGCCGGCCAATTCAACACGTTTCCTTTCGCCAGTTCTTGCCTCATTAATTTCGCATATGCCAGCTCTCCTTCTTTGTCTCATTCCGAAGATCTCTCTTAATAAATGTGTCTCATTAATTGTATGTCTTAAGGTGGGTTGCGTTGACTTTTTTTTTGCTTTTATTTCACTCATAAACAGCAACAGTCATTGAATGTTTTTCGTAGAGTCACAGAATTCCATTGAGCCAGTGAGAAGAACACGACTTGAATAAGAGACTCAGTTTGAGAGGAAAAGGCTTAAGCGAAGTGACGGTTCCAAGATGGATGGGTAAATTCGTTTAAAAAAAACGAATTTTTTCGGTAATTACGTGAATGTTGTGTTCAACAGAGGAGGGGCTAAATTTGCTGCGGGAAATTAATTCGAAAAATGAAATTGAAATGGAGAATTTAGGGTGCACTACCATATAAACCTAGAGAATTCATATGCAAATTACGCGGCCAGGAACACTTTATTATTAAAAGTTATGCTGTTATAACTGGCATTTTGAAGTGAGCATGCGCAAACTAAGTATGTTTTCCCAGTTGCTCCATTACCTCTTTTTGTGATGTAATAATTTAAATAAAAAGAAAGACTTTTCCAGAGCATTCGAACTATGACAAATATACATCACCAAATGTGCTTGAAGTAAATTCTGTCGTCGATGACAGCAACACTCGATAACACTCGAGACAGCCGACCCCTAAGCTTGTAGTATATTGAGCATTTAGGCTTGCAAGAGCGATAGTCTATTACCGTCAGTCCTCAAATTGATACTCCCCTCCCCCACCTCCCCCATCTCAAATTTAGTACGACTTCAAAAGGATGTCTAAACTGTGAATTGAATTGCAGTTTAGATTCCGAATGTAAAATTTAAAATCATTTTCTTTTCATATCTTCTCTTTATCTCATTTACTCGAAAAGCGATATGGGTGATGCTTAATGATGTGATCCGTTACGTTGCTGAAGTTAGATAAAAGTTATGATCAGTTATGGGAGGTAAGTATGGGAATGTTTTGAGGATTGTTGGCCTGCGATCTGTCGGTTAGAGGATGAATGTATCGATGAACTATTGGGTATTATGATCGATTCTCAGTTTGAGAGGAAAAGGCTTAAGCGAAGTGACGGTTCCAAGATGGATGGGTAAATTCGTTTAAAAAAAAAAACGAATTTTTTCGGTAATTACATGAATGTTGTGTTCAACAGAGGAGGGGCTAAATTTGCTGCGGGAAATTAATTCGAAAAATGAAATTGAAATGGAGAATTTAGGGTGCACTACCATATAAACCTAGAGAATTCATATGCAAATTACGCGGCCAGGAACACTTTATTATTAAAAGTTATGCTGTTATAACTGGCATTTTGAAGTGAGCATGCGCAAACTAAGTATGTTTTCCCAGTTGCTCCATTACCTCTTTTTGTGATGTAATAATTTAAATAAAAAGAAAGACTTTTCCAGAGCATTCGAACTATGACAAATATACATCACCAAATGTGCTTGAAGTAAATTCTGTCGTCGATGACAGCAACACTCGATAACACTCGAGACAGCCGACCCCTAAGCTTGTAGTATATTGAGCATTTAGGCTTGCAAGAGCGATAGTCTATTACCGTCAGTCCTCAAATTGATACTCCCCTCCCCCACCTCCCCCATCTCAAATTTAGTACGACTTCAAAAGGATGTCTAAACTGTGAATTGAATTGCAGTTTAGATTCCGAATGTAAAATTTAAAATCATTTTCTTTTCATATCTTCTCTTTATCTCATTTACTCGAAAAGCGATATGGGTGATGCTTAATGATGTGATCCGTTACGTTGCTGAAGTTAGATAAAAGTTATGATCAGTTATGGGAGGTAAGTATGGGAATGTTTTGAGGATTGTTGGCCTGCGATCTGTCGGTTAGAGGATGAATGTATCGATGAACTATTGGGTATTATGATCGATTGCTCGGTTGCTAATGATGCAATGGGAGCCATGTGGTTAAATTGCGGTTAGCGTTTGCAAAACGTTCTGTTTTCTCTGTAGATTTTTACTTAATACTGTCAAAATATTACTTAAAAGTGTTTACTCAAATATTGGTTGGAATTACTACGTAATAATTTAATACTTACATACAACTTAATTATTTTTTCATACTTTATATATATGTATACAAATGTATTTATATAAAGTAGTAATTTTAAGCACTACTTAAAGTTATTACTTTAGAATGTCTAAGTTTTTCGACTGTTTTACGACTGAAGTACTTAAGCATTTTTTTCAAATCTAATGCAACGAATTTTGAACAGTCGATTATATGAAAGTTTCACATGAACTTTGATGATTTTGGTTTCTTCAAGCTCTTACAATCAGAGTGGTTTGTTAAAATCGCTTAATAATCTACGTGTCTTGATCATTTAATTGTCCCCTTGATCATATGACTGAACGACCTGATGATTGTGGTCGATTTTGCTGGTTTGGAGGGGTCTTTTAGAAAAAATTTTTAGGTATTTTATTTCTGGAAAATCTTTCCCAAAGCAAGGAAAGGTAGAATTAGATGGGCTCAGTTTGCTATTTTTCGATTTCCACAGAAACCTCCTATGAGTGCAACAAAGAGACCTCTCAAGGTGGAAGGTAATTTTGGCTATGTTTTCTCTAAATGTGAGCAATTAAAACCCGAAGTGCCGATGTCGGGAATTAAGTTCACCGAAGAAACAAGAAAATCTAATTGTTATTCATCTTCATCGGTGAATTTTCCAATAGGAGATGACATTTCTTGGCACAACTTGTAAAAGTGAATGATTGACGCATAGGCAATATGTCCACCGAACGAGTTACTAATCGTGTGAATACTATATCATGGAATATGCGAACTGGTTTCTCAGGTTAATGAAATGGACGCTAACTAAATCCATCAAAATATTACTTAATAGTGGATGTATAATTCGTCGAAGTATTAATTAAGTGGATATTTTACATATCCGTTGAAATTTTCTACTAGTTGTAACGATTTTGCGTTATAAATTCTACCACTTTTTTCGGCTGCGTGATGAATTTTTTAAAATTCGTTGACGAAATATCCAAATTTATCGATAGATTTTACAAGTTTATCGGTAAGTTCAGTTCCCAATATTACCGCTATAATTCAATATTATTTACGCCCTAATAAGTATTTGTGGTTTACTCGTATTTACAATAATCTTTACAGTTTGGCCGATTCTTGGTACACAAGAGCGCATTTTACCGCTCTTACTTGAGCATATTTTGCTGTCGACGCGATCATTGGCTGCATTATTGGAAATCGTTCAGAAAGTGAATACGTCAAGCTGTGCTTTCTCATCATTAATTGTCGCAAGAATCAACGCAGAACTGCTATCGACAAATCGCAAAAATCTCAGCAGACTTCTGGCTGCACTACTTATCCTATCCTTTGATTCTACGTCGATTCATTGTAGGTTCCGAAGAGCATTTGTATGCGCTTTTTGAGCTTATAGCATGCTACTATGCTGCGCCGTAGATTTATGCAGTTCTTAAATTGTTTATTAAAATTTAAACTGAAATTGAGATAACGTTATGTTGATTAAATCAAATCGTGTTCGAGTAACGCATTTGCGATATCCAAGTCAAAAGCGTCTTTTTGCTTTTCTTTTGCAGCTGTTCGCCTTTGTTTTTTTTTTCTAATTTTGGAAAAAACAGTTTTGTCCCTTGTTTATTGTCGCGAGTATCACCCTACCCATATCTGAGTTGCTTAGAATCTCTTAGAAATTATCATGAGCGATTTTGATGTCGTTCTTACGCTTATTTAGCTTCCACTAAACAACTTGCTGAGGTTGCCTCGTTGTTTTCCTCACCTCATGCGTATTTCTTCCTTTACAGCCGCCCACAGTTAGTCAGTTAGTTGCAGCTTATTTCTGCTTCGTAACCGCGGGAAGAGAAGTGGAGGGGTGGGTGTTGAGGGGGAAGGGGGGAGGAAGGGAAGAGAGGCAAGTAAGTGTACTTATCAAACAGCTGAAAGAATGTAGAAGGCAACATTTTTCTGTTGCCATAATTGACTTTTCTGCTGCCATAATTTATGCCATTATTTTCATCTTAGGGGCGGTAATAGCTCAGTGGTAGAGCCCCGCTTCGCGTGCGGGGAGATCCGGGTTCGATTCCCGACAACTTCCCACCATACCACTAACAGCCCAGCCAGCGGGTGGTTAACAACAGGCTAAAACAGCCAAAGGGATGGCTGTGCTCGGCGTGCGATTGCCTCAGTAACATCGAGGCACCGCACTGAAGGCCCGAGCGGTAACGTGCTAACGTGCAGTCTTCCTCTTAATTAACAACAAATACGATTGTGCCTTTTCTCCTCCGCCCGTAATGTTCAACCCTGCGACGATTAGTGGCTTGTTTAAATCAAAATGGGAATTCTTTCTGAGAGGATACTGTAATATTTTAGTGGATTCTCAGCTACCCAACATTATGCACATTGTGACGTGCTTGGCAGCCGACGAATCGAATTTCGTTCGTTGTTCTGTGTTCGCTATTGTTTCGAATATCTTTCACGGTATTGCCGCAAATCCAGCTTACAATCTTAGCGGTTTGTCTTATTTTTATTCGAATTAGAGCCTTTTTATAGGCGTGATAAATTTTACAACTTTTGATTTAGTAAGCGAAATCCTTTAGCAGCATTCGAAATTGTGATTTTCGACTACAATTTATTGATGGACTATAAGATTCCAAAATAAACACCTAACAGCCATGGAAACATTCGACTTTTTGAAAAGAATGGTCAAAAGGCGAAAAATAAACATTTACATACATCCACAATCCAAAAAAAAAACGAATTTCTGTACGGTTTTCGTTTGAAAATCAAAAACTTAAAATGTCATCTCTTACAGCGTACTTACGAAAAAATTAATCAAATTTTATCGTATTTTTATGATTTGAATGGAATTTTATCGTTTTTTCATTGATTTATAATTTTCAGAAGATTTACGTCGTTCGTTGACATTGTTTTTACGGCAACTCAGTAGTGAAGAGACAATGCGTTTGTTTAATGTTAGCGAAATGGAATCAGGCCAAGAAGTTGTCAATTCGGCACTTCGAATGAAGATGATCGCAAACGCTGATCGAATTGCACATGATTCATGTTAGTTTTTTTTTTTTTCACTTGATCGAGTCAACTTCTTCGTTGTGATATGTTTTTTGAATGCTATACGATAACGGTTATCTGATTATGCTTGCATGTATATGTGTACATGCTTGAGAGTAGACAAAAGTTTGGCTGTAAAGGTTTTGAAAAACTAGACGATTTAATGAGAATTTGAGGAGAAAAATGTGTGCAATCTTTTGTTTTTTCCGCTTTACCAAATTATCGACAACTGTGAAGATAAGTGAAATGTAAATAGAAATATGGAAGAAAAAAACTGAAAAATCAGAATAGCGAAACTGAACTAGAGCAAAACAATCATAAAGAAAAGAAAATCTTTAATAAAAAGAAAAAAATTAAAGTGAATTGTAGCTTTTTCGAACTTTTTTCAATGATTTTCCGTCGAACACGATCTTTCCTGGTTTTCAGCTGACGAGAAGAAAGCAACAGACGAAGATCAAAATATACATACATCTCTGTCGAATATTCATCAATTATTAACGCTACTTATAGCTATGGTTACGGTACGCTTTACTTATAGCAATGGTTACGGTACACTTAGCTTATAGCAATGACTACTACACTTTCCTTAAAGCACTGGTTATTGTACGCTTCACTTATAATGATGGTTGTGGTAGGCTTTACTTACAGCAACGGTTACGGTACGCCTTACTTATAACAGTCGTTGCGGTACGTACGCTTAGCTTATAGCAGTGGTTACTATACGCTATTTATGGCAGTAGTTACGGTGCGCTACTTATTGGTCAGTAGGCGAAATGGGAACCGAAGGTGCTTAAAAGTTGGAAGGAGGAGGGAATGGTGCTTGCAGTCACAGTTGAAAAATTCGCATGCCTTCTATAATATACATAAAGGCACAAATGAGCCTTAATACTTAAATTTGGACCGTTGTTTACTGCATGCTTACCGGTATATACCTGCGTATCATGAATGTTTGGACCTGGATTTGGTCAGAGGGGCTTCTGCATAATCGTGAATGGGAGGTGATCAAGTGATGATTAGCCGAAGTCGTGATTAGCAGGAGTCAAACTCCTTCAAAGTTCATTTGTATATCTAATTAGAATACATTTCGTCGATCGCTTCGTATTTATTCATTCATCACTGTTGAAATAGATCCTACGAATAACACATTTCGATATCTCTCACTTGATCGAGTCAACTTCTTCGTTGTGATATGTTTTTTGAATGCTATACGATAACGGTTATCTGATTATGCTTGCATGTATATGTGTACATGCTTGAGAGTAGACAAAAGTTTGGCTGTAAAGGTTTTGAAAAACTAGACGATTTAATGAGAATTTGAGGAGAAAAATGTGTGCAATCTTTTGTTTTTTCCGCTTTACCAAATTATCGACAACTGTGAAGATAAGTGAAATGTAAATAGAAATATGGAAGAAAAAAACTGAAAAATCAGAATAGCGAAACTGAACTAGAGCAAAACAATCATAAAGAAAAGAAAATCTTTAATAAAAAGAAAAAAATTAAAGTGAATTGTAGCTTTTTCGAACTTTTTTCAATGATTTTCCGTCGAACACGATCTTTCCTGGTTTTCAGCTGACGAGAAGAAAGCAACAGACGAAGATCAAAATATACATACATCTCTGTCGAATATTCATCAATTATTAACGCTACTTATAGCTATGGTTACGGTACGCTTTACTTATAGCAATGGTTACGGTACACTTAGCTTATAGCAATGACTACTACACTTTCCTTATAGCACTGGTTATTGTACGCTTCACTTATAATGATGGTTGTGGTAGGCTTTACTTACAGCAACGGTTACGGTACGCCTTACTTATAACAGTCGTTGCGGTACGTACGCTTAGCTTATAGCAGTGGTTACTATACGCTATTTATGGCAGTAGTTACGGTGCGCTACTTATTGGTCAGTAGGCGAAATGGGAACCGAAGGTGCTTAAAAGTTGGAAGGAGGAGGGAATGGTGCTTGCAGTCACAGTTGAAAAATTCGCATGCCTTCTATAATATACATAAAGGCACAAATGAGCCTTAATACTTAAATTTGGACCGTTGTTTACTGCATGCTTACCGGTATATACCTGCGTATCATGAATGTTTGGACCTGGATTTGGTCAGAGGGGCTTCTGCATAATCGTGAATGGGAGGTGATCAAGTGATGATTAGCCGAAGTCGTGATTAGCAGGAGTCAAACTCCTTCAAAGTTCATTTGTATATCTAATTAGAATACATTTCGTCGATCGCTTCGTATTTATTCATTCATCACTGTTGAAATAGATCCTACGAATAACACATTTCGATATCTCGTCGAACCGAAATGTGTAGTCGTTGTGCATACTTGTAAAATGAAGTGTGTCATTACTGCAGGATGTAGAACGAGGTTTGGAGGGTGAGAGGGATTGGCTACTCGCCTGGCGCAATACGGCTCGTAAGTGGGCGTTTACGGCCTCTAACGTTCAAATTCGTTCACTGGTTGCATTCAGTTGTCTTGCTAATTCGATCACTGATAATGAAATTAAAGCCGTTGTATCGATTTTAGTACAGGTTTTTATTTCGTTTATTAAAATTTTTTGTTTTACTCTTAATTTTAACAATTCAGAACAGCTAATTTAAATAGGTTTTCTTGATTGATTTTCATCTAAATAGCTGAGAGCTATCGTTGTGTTGCTAGTGAAATGGTTCATATGTGTAGGATTAATCAAAGCGTTTGTGATTGAAGGTGTGACTACTCATCGTCACGAATATAGGATTCAGATTGATTGTGGCATGATTATGCGAGAAGTGAGCGTTGTATCGCATATCGTCTGCTCCTCACAGAATAATGTATTATATTAAATATTGAAAAATAATGTATATCCGGGCTGATCGGAAAAAAACCACGAATTACTTTTTAATGGAAAGTCTTCAAAAAACCGTACGCAAACTTGGAATGAGGGCAAACATAGAAACGATCAACCATAGCGTCACTGCAAATTGGACGTTCTCAGCAATCGTCATCGTTTACTGTTAGCTTCTAAAATAGAAAGTGCGGTTCAGCTACGTAACAGTTTAGGTGGTGAAGCGTCGTGAATCGCTATCTTCGATTTCTGGAGTGACATTAGCGTTGACACGCCTACACACGTTGACGCCATCCAACTCAGCGATTCATCGTCTTTGTTTCTGGATCGTCATTTTACTCTTTCAACTTGAACATGCAACCATATATGAGTACGCTGTACAATTACTACACTCTAACCTTATTCATCTCGATCAGATGGGTGTCTTTGAACATACGGTAAGTTAACATCAAGTTTACATGTGCTAAGCATTATGCCAAGAGGTAGTGTTTTGCACATTTTTTTCATTTTTGTATTAAGATTTCAACTATATCCGCTTTGACTATTTGAGTTGACTTGTGTTCTTTTTTTTCCGTTTTTTCATTTTTATGGTCAACATTACCATCTTCATCGCTTTTTAAATAAAACAAATCATTGGTTTTCTTTGGAATGAGGTGCCAAATTCACTGTTTTTTAGTTCTCCTCAAATTTATTAATCTCCTCACTCAGTCAATAACTGATAAA
Source organism: Toxocara canis (assembly GCA_000803305.1). Classification (NCBI taxonomy): domain Eukaryota; kingdom Metazoa; phylum Nematoda; class Chromadorea; order Rhabditida; family Toxocaridae; genus Toxocara; species Toxocara canis. The sequence continues at coordinate 426,498 of JPKZ01001879.1, forward strand.
TGAGTGAATGGTGTTGGCAAAGAGGGAGTGGTGCTTTCAGAGTCTCGAAAGAGTGGCAATGGATGCGCGTTTACACTTGGAGTGGGATCTGAAGGCATTGGACCAATGTGCGGGTCTTTCGTTCAGAGCCAACTTCAATTTTGCGCTTGTCGGCTATCTTCTTAAGGGTTTAAGACAACCGTTCCTCTCTGCGCGTATCGTTCATTTGCTTCAATTCATTCTTCGCATTCATGCCAAAACCAATCATCAGTAAGCACTTTACTTCTGCACGATTTCTCTTCCATTCTTTTCTCGATAACACAAAATTTGACCGTCAATGAAAACTCCAAACAAGTAAAATTCGCAGACGCAGCATTTATTTCCTCTAAGCTCCATAAAACGAGCTTTGTTCCACTTCGAGGAATATTTAACGCAAATGACATATTGCTTTTAATGACCAAGATTTATCTCCTTTATTAAATATTCCTTTAAAGAATAAGCATTGAGTATCCCTAGTTATAATTCAAAACCAATGAAAAAAAAACAGAATTCGTTTGAAATTATGAAAAAAAAAGTTCAGTTCGCTTTGACCACTGGAGTTTTTTTTTTCGCCGTAACGGAACGCCATTGAAGCACCTATCAATAACATCTTGACAAAATGTTGGTTGAGGTTGACGGCGTATCAGAAGAGAAAATTGATTGTTTTTATTGAGATTAATAGTGCAGCAATGCATTACATGTAGTACTGCTACTTCAGTTAAACATGTTCGGTGAATATTTGTTGAATTCTTTATTCAATTCATCTTTTTGTTTTCAAATCGAATATCTAAAAATTTAATATTTAAAGGTTTTCTCGGTCGAAAAACTTTCGAAGTGTCTTATGAAGTAAATAATTTGTTGAGCTTTTAATGAATAATTGAATATTTGTTAAGTGTTTTATTCGGTTGGTATTTCCGTTTTCAGCAGTCCTTACGTGCTCACAGTGGACAATACTCCGTATCTGTTGGCACTTTTACCATTCGATCAAAAAGTACAGCGTCGTTTTCGTTTGGAATCTTCGGCCGATCAGCAATTAACTAAATCGGTTCTCCATCCTCCATGGACCCTCACTAAGACCGAACAACCTGACTCATCAGAGTAAACTTTTCCATTGATTTGTTTAAATTTTGCGACGGTTTAAGTAGAAAATAAACCGGCAATCTGTGATATATGCAACAATGCCAAAAAAAGAGGCTGTTTGATTTCGTCACTTACAGTGTTTAGTTTAGTTATTCACAATCTATGGCCATCTCACACCCCCACTTCCGTCAAATATCTAGTAGTTGGCGGATTGCAGTTTCAGCATTTACGTTGCGATTTCTTTGACTGGTTCTCTTGTTACGTCTGACAAGCATTTGTGGTTTTATTTGCAGCTGCAAGAAGCAGAAACCGATAATATAAGCTCAAGCATGAATAGAAATGAGGCAATTTTAATGGAGCAAAATTAATTTCTTAGCGAGAACAAAACTGATGCAGTAAATTACAGTTATTTTTAGTTAAGTAATTAAGCTTTGATTGCGGCCAACCATTGAGACTGTTTTTTCTTGGGGGAATTTATTCAACCTGTGAATTCATATCCCAAAGATTTTAGCGGTTTACAGCATTTATTTCGCCCGAACGGATTTAATATGTGGAAAGATTGGCTATGGAGGCAGCTTGTGCAATGGTGGCAGATCAATAGAAAACATTCGAGAGAAGTCGAATTTAAAGAGAACGTATGTGAACAGATGTGTTCAAAAAGGAAAATAAATGTAAAAACGGTGAGGGAGGGGGGGGGGGAAGTGGAGGACTGTATTTGCAGATGACTTTTGTGCGAACTTCTACCTCCAGAAGAAAGCGTTGAAAGTGAGGAGGTAGATTACATTCACGGTGAGAGATTCAGGTGCTTATGGTACATACAGCGAAGTTATAATTGTCTCCACCATCAAATTCTTACTATGATGGTGACCTGAAAAAAGGCGTAATATCGGTAAGGTTGAAAATCTTAACTGTAAATACCAGATTTGATATGGATGTGAGACCGACAATAAACGTGTGGAGTGATGACGAAGACGAATGCGCAGTGCTATTAGACGCGAATGTCATCTGCGGCGAACAGGCGCAAAGTCTTACTGTTGCTGTGCTTGTAAGTTATCATCCATTAAATTATTTTATATGTTTGCAATGATGGACCATTTGTAGTGGGAAATTGATCGTTTCGATAAGATTGCATAGAAAACAGAGTTTAACTCAAAACCCAAATACAACCGACTGGAATACTTTTCATTTTATGGCGATGTTTTCAGATGTTTCCTCTTTATGAAATTTTACGTGCCTCCATTTTACAGGCTATACTGGCTCGTAGTTGTCCGAACGTTCATCTTGTTTTGGATTACCTTCTCGAAGCAGTCAACGTTTTTCCGACTGTTGTTCCAGTCATGTAAGTCTCTTTTTTTGGAAAATTGTCTCTTTCTTCTGGATATTATCCATAATAAACGATCAAATCGAGAGCAAAAGGCTATGATAGGTTTACCTACGCCATATGTTTTATTTCTTATACAATTTTATCAGCCAATTTTCAAAAATGATTATTTCAGAGAATGTCTTTTGGATCAACGTATTGTCGGTTTAATACAAAGCTGCAATAGCGCACGTACTCTTGCAACGGTGGTGCGCTTGATAGAGACGTCCGCATTGGGAGAATCACCTGCAGGCACTCCGCAACAGGTGTGTTCCTTCTTACAACAGTGCGGTTTTGCTGGTCTTTGGCGATACGCTGGCAGCTTCCTATCTCCGGTTAGTTTTCATTCTGTTTTTGTTGATGTCATTCTCTTTTTTTCATAGCGTTCTCCATTCTGCTGAAATTAATTTCTTACCGTATTCGTTCTCAAAAAGTTACATTTAACGAATTTTTTTTCGTAGCGAATAAATAATGTGAAATGTTATGTTTTTAGCAGCTATATACCATACTTAGGCAATGCGAATGGATCATTTAATAGTTTTCAACGTAACTGTTTAAAATAGCGCTATAGTATTTATTCCGTACACATATTCTTAGCTTATAGTGAACGTTTGTCTAATAGCTTTCTTTATTTCGAAGTATGAACTGGGGATATTACTCTTTTCGTAGAGGCTTTTTGGCTATACTAGTATTCAGAATGTGAGTACGCTTCACGATCGATGTGGAGAATGGAAACAGGAGAGGGAGAGGAGGAGGTTGTATATCGTAGAGTCTAGAAGACTGAGAGCGCGGACCGCACTGATTTGACTTCACAGCTTACTTTATGTCAAGTGAAAGGACTAATAGCACCTCTCCATATCATGCTATTCCCATACCAGTCCTAAAAGGTATCATTTTTCTTCCATAGCAGTGTCGTTCAAATCGTTTAGCAATCTGAATGTTACAAAATACGGTTGCGACGTCTGTTGTTTCCTTGAATAAACGATGGTAGTCATAGATGTGTTTGCAGCAGTACGTTATCAAACAATTTCTCCTAATCATACAAATTTTTTTCCCTAACTACTCCACTAATCCCTCCCCCACCCCTATCCACTTCCCCCCGCTCCCCGACATTCCCCTTTGAAGCAAAATGTATTTGTATTACAGAGAGCGTCACGACAAGCGATCAACGCTAATTTCTGTTCGTGTCTCGAATGCATTCTTGCCTCCTTGTGAGCATTTTCAATCCTGGAAATGAATATATGCTTGCTTGTTTCGTCGCTGAGAGCATTGTTTAGTCAACAAATGGAAATTTTTCTTTTGTTATGTAAGTGTTTCTAAAAAGTGTTTTGCTTTCTTGTCTTGTTGCTCTCTTTACGATATGTATGTACATATATATGTATATATATATATATATATATGTACACGTATATATGCATATATACACATGTATATATATGTATATGTATGTATATCTATTTATATACGTTACAAGCTCATTGAAGAATATCCCATATGACTGATTCTTTCAAAAATTTTAACGCCTGCTTAAAAAATCTTTCGCGTATGTGGGTGAGTGCACGGACGGAGCAACTTTTTTTAAATAAAAAATCCAAATAGAATCGAAAATTTATTCATTCCCATTAGTACTTCTTAATACTTCTTATGTAATACTTCTACTTCTTAATACTTCTTATGTAATACTTCTTAAGTCGATTTTCCTGATGCTAGCAGCATTAAATATCTATTCCTTTTTTTTCTTTTTCGCGCTATGCATAATTTCAATGTATCTCGTTTCTAGTCGATTTCTATTTTTTAAGGATTAATACAACGTTACTTCGGACAAATAAATTTTAGTATCACTCAAATAGAAGTATACGTTATGTAATAATTCGTCTATAAAAATTTGCTTAGAATTTTTATGACAAATCTCTGCTTGCCGAATGTTTCAACTCGATAATGATCTCTTGTTCCCATTTTCTCATATTAAATGTCTACTTTAAAAAAAAAAAATTCACACTATATTTGTACATGCTTTGCATTTTCAATTACGAATTTTATTCAAATTTGTCAATTTGCTGGAAGATTGTTACTTCTTTGTAAACGCTTAATTTCTTTGTATGGTTTTATTGAATGTGGAATTTACTGAAAGAAACGAAAGAAAAGACCAAAGGAATAAAAAAATACAAATCACGATCTCACCTTCTCCATTCATTTTAACGCCGCGTTTCTGGCACAACATGGGCTTTGACAACGCTCATGTCCAGTCCATTTGGTGAAAATACAGGTCTCTATTTAGCCTTTCAGCTCGCACAAATCTACTAGGAAATTGTTTTTTTCTTTTTCGCGACGCAGTCGGTCAGCTATACAGTCAAACCGTGAGAGTATATGCAAACTTTTAAATCCTGTTAAGTGAGCCAAGGGATCATTAAATTTAATAGGTGAACGTTAGGCCCATTTACCAGCTTTCATTACTCGAGCTTCCAAGGTAAAACTATGAGTCAGGCGCACATTATGTACATATAAATATATACATATGTGTATAAATATATATATATATATATATATATA